>WOVY01011457.1:0-165000 GCA_013436015.1 Rhipicephalus annulatus | reverse complement strand
CGCACAAGTGCCCTTTAATACAAGAATAGACGACGGTGTATCACTGGGAGTGATTCGTTCAGCGTGCTCCTTACATTGTTATCTTGGTAACTTCTTATTTGAATTTAGCTTCAGCGTCATGAATCATTTGCCAAATTCAGTTGCGCTTGAATCGTGCGTGAAGTAGCGCTTTATAGTGATTTACGGGAGGGGCGAGGGCATTTTCTCAAGGAGATAGAGGGAGTGGGGAGAATTATTGAAAGGCACGGAAGTTAACTAGACATTATCCGGTTTACTGCCCTAAACGTGGGGAGTATGTGGAAAGAGACTTGCCGCTTTCACAAACAACGCCCAATACTATCCAGTGTGCTTTGAGCAGACTTGTGAATCACCCGCTTGTGGTGCGAAAAGCTTTGGGAGTTTGACTTGCATGCACGTCAACCCGGGCGTACGAGTGCATCTCCAACGCTCGGAGAAAACTGACTTACAGCGCTGCACTGTTTTGATCAGATATGCTCAAATATTTACGTTGTGCAGCGTTTGACCCAAGACGCCTAAACTAAAACGGTGTTCATACAGCACTGGAGTCACATGGTACAGGCTTGTCGCAAGGCAAAGCTCAAGTTACCATACAGCCTCTCTCTTCTCTAATACTGCGGCCACGTCATTAAAAAAAAAAAACGGCGAAGCGGTTTGGCCAATCGTTCCTTGTGCGACGAACCAGAAAACTATCACCACCGTAAACGGGCGCAGGTATACTGCGCGAAATTCAATACACACTACTGGTCCTCTAAAGATGAGAAAGACAACAACAGTTCATCCAAAAGTCGCTGTGAAGCCACGGCGGCGAGCCGAATACCACGAGAGAAAACTATATAGGGAATGGTAAAGGCAACGGCGGCTGTTACAAGTCCGCGAAGTGGTGGAAGGCCTATGCCGGCAATGACGTACCCGTGTATCTAAAAAAAGGGTGCGAACTCTTGGCTGCAGTGTGAGTATCTCTCTCTGGCGATTCAACCCTAGTCTTAGACCCCTGGTCATATACGGTTTAACCCAACGTCCCCTGCGTTGGGAATCGACGTAGAAACAACCGACATCACTCAGCTAAAGTCTAGCGGCGATTTGAACGTATACAAATTACATGCATCACCTAGCTAAGGCCTAGAAAGAACCAACAGAAGCGGCGAGATGAATCTTCAGAATCATCCAGTTCCACTGTTTTTTTAAGCCTTGCGCGGTTTTCGCAAGATTCGCCGATATATATATATATATTAATATATATATATATATATATATATATATATAATATATATATATATATATATATATTATATATATATCTATATATATATATATATATATATATATATATATATATATATATATATATATATATATATTTGAGCGATGGCTTAGGTTTGACAACTGAGCAGCACACTATATAGAGAGAGCTTGCTCAGTTGACGGAGACATTGTTTGCTCTTTCTTTCGTGGCATGCGCGTTCCTGTTATCAAGTCATATAGGTCTGAACGAGATCAGCTGCTGCCCTCTATAAAGTGAACCTATGAATGAGGTTGGTCGTTGTCCGCATAGAGCGCTGACACAGAACGCGGTTTGGCACAATCGATGGGCTATCGAGTCAGATACAGTGTAACGAGCGTTAGCACGAGCATGGTTATACGTCGTCGAAAGCGCACACCGCCAACATCTACTCGGTCAGACCATTCGTTTTTCGCGTACTCATTTGCCTGTATACGTCTGGCCGTGCCATCACTTACCTGCGTGACCAGGGCGGGGCCGCTATTATAAAAAAAGGGGTAGGAAACGAAAATGATTTCCTTCTTTCTTATCCATCGTTGAGATGCTGGTGATAACGACAGTCGCCGCGGTCAGTGATGAAGGGTTAAAAAATGGAACAAAAATATGGGTTCCCGCACCACGAAGGATCCTTTTCTTTGGCCGCGCATGTTTTAATGTTTTAAAATTCAAATAGCGATGCACTTAGAAGATACCGGGTGCACTGACCAACCGCATCTCGTATTGAGGCCATCGTTTCATCATAAGCGAAGCGGACAGGGCGGAAGCAGTTTATTCGGCGCTAAGATCTGAGCGCTTGAAGCACCCACCACGTGTGCATGATACACTTGTGTCCGCAAATGGCTTCCTCAACTTACAACTTTGAACGTCCTGTTCGATCTTATGAACTTACGGGACCCCGAAATCACACGCGTCTTCTAGTTGCAGGAAACAAAAGAACCTAAACCTTCACATGAACTTACCTAAGATGAATTGAAGTCGATTTGTTCATATTCCTCCGCCATGTTAGAAAACTTTCTGCATCTGACGGGATTTGGCACTACCTCGGGGGTTGTAGGCATTATAAGCATTCTACGCTTCACGTAGTTTTGCGTAGATAACGTTAGTGGCCATCCCCGCCGCGGTGGTCTAGTGGCTAAGGTACTCGGCTGCTGGCCCGCAGGTCGCGGGATCAAATCCCGGCTGCGGCGGCTGCATTTTCGATAGAGACGGAAATGCTGTAGGCCCGTGGACTCAGATATAGGTGCAAGTTAAAGAACCCCATATGGTCCAAATTTCCAGAGCCCTCCACTATACGGCGTCTCTCATAATCATAAGGTGCTTTTGGGACGTTAAATTTCGTATACCCGTTATCGGCGATCCTTTGACGTCACTTAGTGACTATGACGTGAGATGAAGTGATCATGCATGTGACGTCACAAGTTTCACTGACCTGTGACGTCATGTTGATGTCATCGAGTGACGTAATCGTTTGATGTTCTTTTTTTACATGTTTCGTGTTGTCGCCACGGATGGTCCCCCCCCCCCCCCTTTTTTTTTTGCGTCTGATGAGGCATCCAAGGTTTTCGCCTTGAAAACATGTCACGATGCTTTGGCTTGAAGTTACAATTCTTGAATTTTTGCCTGCTTTCACATAAGACTGAGTTATTAGTGCCGCAATTAGGGTCGTAATAATCAGCAAGTCGCACAAAGTCCCAGAGGAGGGGGACGAAACGATGGTCATTCAGAATAGGACTCAACAAATGGAAGAGCGTGGAACGGTCACGGAACGAGCTATCAAAGAGCCCCAGCGCCGCCCTCCGCAACCCTATTAGTACACTCTTTGCGGCCGCCCGGAGCCCTTGTGTTTGCCTGCTCCGCGTCCTGCTCTGTTCACCGCACAACGCCACGGTTCCCTCCCGTTGCGCGGTGGCGCCTCGCCGTTACCGTTGTTGTGTCCCTTCGTGCAGTTCCGTTGCAAATGTTGGCCCTTTTCGGCCGGAGGTCCGACACCCCTCTCGACCCCGTTACCACCGCCGTCTCGACGACTGAGCAGGCCCTTTTCTTCTTGGGTGGTGGCTATGTTTAGAGCGTGGCGCGGACTTCTCTGTGTCCGTGGGGCTGTCTGGAAACGCGGTTACTTTTGGGCGCCGCGATCGTAGCTCACATCTGAGACCGCGGCGGAAGAAAGAGAGGGAACGAACGCGTCCGCGATGTGGTCACGGGTCGCACAAAAGGGTTACGGTGCCCGGCTGCGGCGTCGTTCCGCAAGCGAGCGCGTGGGGGACGGCACCAGGCGTGCCCTTCTGTGGTGCATCCTTCCTGGCCCTGTAGCTGCGAGCATCCCGTTCCTGCTGTCACGTATGCTACGCAGCGGTCCTCTCTCGGTGAAGATGAATGAATTGTCAGTGTGATAGGGTCGCGAAATGGGGCCACCAAAGGGGTGGCGGTGTGTGCGTATCGCTGGAAACGAATCGTGCTACACGTCCCTTCCAGAAAGGGACCAAGTCGACAGTCGCCTGTCTAGAAATGGGCTGGCATCGTATTTGGTTTCGCTACACCGTGCACGCATATCTCTGGACCGTTGTTCGCGACACGGCAGTGCGTCGCTGTAAGTAGTTATGTGTCTCGAACACTGAATTTTGAAATATGCAGTTTTTGTCAGCGAAACTTGCTTTTAGCAGCATACGACTCGAAGTCGAATGCAAATAGAATGAAGCCAATACATAAGGTAGAAAAACAAAGCAGATGCTTGTTCAACAGTCATAAAACCTATATTTCTGTTATTTATTATTGATTGTTTACCAAAGGGTTTAGTTATTCTTGAAATATTATAATACGAATCATCTAGCGAACAGCCTGTAGCTTTACGTCGAAATTTGTGCAGATGGTTTAGCTATGAGTTATTGACAACGGTAAACCAAAGAAGCTATAGAATAGTTCTAGCAGTTTGCAGAGGTGGACGGGAAGAGTGTTCAGGAAGGGTGCTGACCGCGCGAGATTGGTGAGATTGGTGTCATGGACAGCCGGGAGGGTTATGACTAATAACATAACACTGATTGATCTTTAAGATAACCATTTTACAAAACATCACACATATGATTCACCAGCTTTTGCACGGAGCGCCCCTGCCGATCTGTTTCGCGCTACCCGGCACACACCACTGAATTTATATATTTATAGAAGTATGAAATGTGTAGTCCGATATGACTACTGTCATTGGCATTCGAATGCCGATGTTCTTTATTGCAATCAATTGTAATATAAGCTGTATTGTCACTTTTGTCAACGATAACTCGGGAGAAAAAAAATGCTCCTTGTTTCTTTTCTAGAAAAACTAGAAAAAAACAGGAAAAGAATGTCGCTATATAAAATTTTACTAACAGACCTTTACTTGAATATCTGGTTTCTGTGTTTGCGTTGGCAATTTAGCTTGAGCTTTACGCCAGAACCGATGTTCAGGAAGGCGGCCACTGTTTTTCCCGTTTACCTCAACTCAAACAGATCAAAAACGTTCAGTCACGTTATCTTCCCACTGAGAGTGACCAGTGCTGCCGACATCATTCAAACCGGACGGTCCAAGGTTCCGGCTCGCACGCAAACACACTGCACTCCCGCGGTGCCGGCTGACATCCGATGTCGGCCCTCCCGATTTTTTGTTTTCGCCGGTTTGTACTTTGGCATCGTCGTCACATCATCGACACGAAACACGACACGACACAGTGACTCGAACGTAGAAAGTGGAGAAAGAAGCGGGGAAGCGCCCGCTCATCAGGAACGTGGTTTGTATGCAGCCGGAATCGGGGAGGAAAAAGATACGCTGCAGGTGAGGAATAAGAAGAAGAAGAAGAAGACTCGGAAGAGCTGTGGAAGAGAAAAATCCGTGCCTATTGAATAGTGGCCGCTTCTGTGGCTTGCGCCGCCCGTCTATGCACATCGACGCGGGAGCGAGTAAGCACTGACGCGGTTTGTGTTCGTCAGCGCATCGTGTCACATTGAAAAGGCCTTGACTGCACGTTCTGCCGCTCAGCAACGGCGGCTCGGCACGGACGCATGACTTCCCGACGCCGCCGCGGTGCGTTTTCGAAGGCTGCGGCAACACTCGAAGTATCGGCGGGGGGTGCCTTGACGTCTTCTCAAAGGACGACGTGTTGGGGGTTAGCTGCAACGACGGGAAAAGAAGGGGGAGGGTCAGCAGCCACTGCTCTCTTCGGTAAAGAGAAGAATTCGCGTAAAAGGAGCTGAAAGTCTCCGCGTTGATGGCTTCCGAACTCCCTCAGCTGCCACCCCTCCTCTTCACGTCGTCGTGGTGTCTTTTATGCCGTAAGACTTGCGCCTTCATGCCGCCAAGACGGCGGCGGCTGCTTACTTTGGGTGCCGCGGCGCGTTCTCCCTGCGCCGCTCGATCGTCGACGTGTCCGATCAAAGTGGACGATGTTTTGGAGACCGCCTTCCCTCGCTGCAAACAGCAGCGTCAGTTGCCATTCTATAGCCTCGTTTTCTGCTTTTTCTTTACTATTTCTCAGTCTACGGGGCCAGCCGACACGTCGCCTCGCGTGCATGCTGTATCGCGTCTTTCAACCTCATATATATATATTTTTCTTTTCCGTCTACTCTCCTTACACTCGTTTGCAGAGGCTCAAAGTTTTCTTAGTTCCCGTCTTCTTTCGAGTGCCGCCGGCGAGTTTTCTGCTTGCTTTTAGGTCGCCGAAAATGCGCTGTAATATACGTGGCAGCTCGCGCCAAATGCGATCACTTTGGTGTTACCGCATTCGGCTACATTTTCCCAGCACTGTTTTCTCGTGTTCTTACTTTCTTTCCTTCTTTCTTTCTTTCCTTCTTTCTTTCTTTCTTTCCTTCTTTCTGTCTTTCTTTCTTTCTTTCTTTCTTTGCCTTGACCACATTCGTCTCACCCCCTCTCCAGTGCAAGGTAGCCTAGCAGGCTCAGCCTTGGTTAACCTCCCTGCCTTTCTTTCATACTTTTTCTCTCTCTCTCTCTTCGTCTCAGCAACTCGCTTTTTTTCGTGTCGCTATTCCCTGGAGAAAAAAAAAAAACGTTTACCTTCGAAGACGTGATCTGTAGAAGAAACAGGTTTCCTTCAATACGAAGCATGACTGCACGATGGACATTTCGTCGACAATTCGCACAGCAGCAACAATATCCCTTTCATCAACCCTGATCCATCGCTTCGGTATTCGTAATGAGCAATCGACACGACGTACCCCGTGACGGTGCCTGGTGACCCCCCCCCCCCCCCCAGAAAAAAAAAACAGGCTTGAAGTTGGTTTTCGGAATTTTCTAACATTGTGAGGGTAAAATAAAGGGTGGGAAATGAACTTGTATACATTTTATCTGGATTGCTACCCGTACACAGAATTGAGTGACCTAGGAGGTACAGGAAACAAGAGAGTGACAAAGAAGCAAAGATCAATGCACGAGCGGACAGAGCTAGGCAGCCAGGGACGGATATATGTATATGAAATGTGTTTGTGCATATACTGACAGTAGAAAAGGTGTGCGTAGTAAGCAGTTTATGACTGTGCGAACTGCGGTGAGAAAACTGTGTATTGGCATGATATTTGAAATGGTTTCAGTGTGCTATTATTATTATTATTATTATTATTATTATGCTTTTTTTCTGGATTGTTTGTTTTTGCGTACCGTTCAATATTATTCCTTTTTTTTTTCGCTGCCGAACATCGTGGTATGGAGTAACCGAGGCAATATAGACCTCAACCTCTCCACAGCAAAACAGTTAGAAGAGAACAGAACAGACCAGGACAGGTTTTCACACAATATATAGCTTTCCGTCTATTTCCTCCTCCGCCAATTTCTCTTCTTCTCATACATCGTTTAATAATTTCTTTAGATAGACAGGAGGAAACACAAGCATCATGTTAACTGCAAGCACTTTTTCCTCCCCGTTTTCTCAGTAAAATCATCCTTGGAAGAAAGCCCTGTATTCGAGACAGCTGCCGTTGTGCCGCAGGAACCTTGGTCGGCGTTCGCAAATCCATCATTATTACGTGACAACGCCATCAAGCGTTCGAATGCAGCTACTAAATCTAAATCTGAATCTATAGGGCGGCAGCGCGAGCACTTCGTTCCGAAATATGTATATGTAAGCGTCAAAATGGCGATAGAGTGAAAAGTCAAACGCATGAAAACGTGCACGCGTGTACAATAAATGCGTCGACGATTCAAGTGGAAAGAAAGCTAGCTCTCTTTGTACGGGCTGTCCACTTGCTGCTGCTGCGAATGTTCACGTGAGACCGGGCTGCGGACGCACGTTTCGCTTTTCACTCCCAAGGCTGCTGCCGGGCGGAAGCGTGCGCAACTTCTGAGCCGAAAATGAGAAAGCGCACGGCTTTGATGGATGAGCGCGCCATTTCTCAGGCATGGACGGCTGCTGGCGATCCGGAGCCCGCCCCTGCATCCTCGACGCGGCGCGAGAAGTTCGCGTATAGACCGCGGACTCGCTTAAAACCGGGATTTCTCCCCGTGACTGCCATCAGATGCGTTCAAAGGTCACGAAATGCGTCTTCCAACCCCTGCGCAGTTAATGTCGTTCCTTTTTTTTAGGAGCGAAGCTCCTTAAGGCGTGGGCTGTGCGTCCCCTGTATGTAGCCACCTCTCGTTCAGTTCTAAGTATTACGCTAGCCACCGCCCGATCTAAAGGGTACAGCCATATCCATCCGTCCATCCATCCATCCATCCATCCATCCATCCATCCATCCATCCATCCATCCATCCATCCATCCATCCATCCATCCATCCATCCGTCCGTCCGTCCGTCCGTCCGTCCGTCCAAAAGATGCAAGATGTTATAAACTAGACGGCGGTACGTGTAGTTGATTATGAAAGATGCGAGGTGTTATAAAATAGGAATGATGCCACATATGGCGCGTGTCATCGTTCGATATAGTGCGGCGACGTACGCTAGGGGGAGCGTTGCAATAAAATCGAGTGGGCAAAATGTACGGAGGATTCATGGTTTACCAGGTTTACCTCCGGAGCTTCGCCCACTCATCATCATTCACTTCGTGGATATGGCGGCATTTTTTTCTTTTTCACTTAACCTGCTTATAATAACTTGCTATGCATTTGTACGGTTAGTCAGTCTCTTAAGGGTAGCAAACTAAGTGGACCTTGCCTCATCTCTCAGTGACAACTCTCGTAGCGCAAGTCCATGTAGCTTAGAAGTGTGGCGCAGCTTGGGCTAGTTGGTATGGCATGACGATAGTTATAGCGCGAGAACAAAACGACGACACAGAGACAAGAAGGACACGAAAGACACGAGCGCTGGCACGCGAACAGGTGCCTTGTATTAGCAAGCCCTCCATGGCTCTGTCCGAGAAGGAACTCAGGTTCCTCGAAGGTTTCGATGCGGGCAGGTAGTTATATTATCTTTACCTTTCTGTTTCGTTTTCTTATAGATTTTTCTTTGCCGTTTTTCAGTGCTTTTGTTCTTGTGTTGTTTGTTTTTGTTTTTCTCTTACTCATGTTCTGCTCTTTGTGCCATATAGTTTTTATCACGTGGTTACTGTCTCCTCTTTATATTTTCGTGCTCTGCGCAATAAACTCAGTTGGAAGTAGCGCTCGTGTCTTTCGTGTCCTTCTTGTCTCCGTGTCGTCGTTTTGTTCTCGCGCTATAACTATCGGCAAGTACATGGGTCAAGGGCTTCATATAATATGCGCGATGTCATTGATTTTCTCCCCGTGTATGTTCCATTCAGCTGGTTGGCTTGGCGAATACCATTCTTGAGCAGTCTTTGTTATGTAGCAATTTTGTTTAGAGATACAGGTAACCTTGCTCTAATTATTTTATTTACCATTGTGTGATGAGTTCCAGGTCTGGATTGATTAGAATAACGCTTTATTGGTCCCTAAGCGATAAACCCCTAAAGAACAACCAAAAGCCCCATTAACGTGTACACCTTAGAGCAGCGCTGGTGTTTCCTTGTTCACAGCGGCTGATAATCCTTTCTAGAAACGCGTGCACGTTCTGGTGTACCTGTGCGTGTTTGTGTGCGTGCGCGCGTGTTCAACCCGTAAAAAAAGTTAAATTGGTTAGTCATACTTTTGAACCCTATTGGTTTTTGAATGCATGAAGAGGTAATTTCGGGTGTCACCTTCATCATCGATGCATTAGTAAGAAGCACGAACAGCGTGCGGCATGTGTCTCCGGCATCAAGCATGTAATTATTTTCTGTTTTAATTCCCGTATTTGCCCATCCACATGCGTGTATATACCTCATTCCTCTCCTTTTCTGCCAACAGCTGACGAGCACTCTTCTGCTGGTACTGCGACGTTTCATGCGGCTCCACCGCCTAACGTTATCATGCTGAAATCCTCGACTACTTCGGTGACGTCACCCTCGTGTCAGGCTTGAGGATGCTTGAGGAGTTTTTCCTTTATTTGCCGATTCTTTTCAATAATTCGGCTCAGAATCAATATTTGCTGAAATTTTCCAATACGAACAACCTGAGTGTAGCTTTTTTTTTTCTGATAGAGCACGGGTCTACTTGTGTTTACCTTGCCTTTCGGCTATGGACGTGTGCCAACGGCCAACGTTACGTGGAATGCCGACATTTGCTGCGAACGCCGAGTTGCCGCTTCAGCGTGACCTGTGAGAAGCGCCACGCGCGGTAAAAGGTAATCTGTGCATTGTTGCCTTTAGCAGCCCCTTTATATTACTGCGCAGTGTACGAAAGGTAGCAACGCATTACGCAGGCACACTACCTAAGCCGCTTTACACTGCTCGCGCTACTTATTTTCATTGCTTTTTCTCCGCCTTTATTGACACTCGATAAAAGGAGACGTCGACGCGAGCTTATTTAAGCAGTTCAAATATCGCCGCCTCTGTGCAGCCCCAGCTAGCTGCCGTGCACCGACAGAAAACTTGACCGAAGTGTACAAGCAGTCTGCTGCGAGGAAACTCAAACTTCCGGGCAGGGAGCATTTTCTGCGCGTTTTGTTTGCGATTTTCTTTTTTTTTATTCCATTTCTCCAGTCAGCATACATAGCCGTGAAGCGCATCCCGTCTCTCTCCGTTTCTGTCTCACCGTTTTAACGATGATCGAAAAGCCGGCGGCTTCGGCAGAACGCCATGTTCTGGCGCACATTGTCTGCGGCGCGGGGCAAAGACGGGCCAGCAAGAAACACCCGACTGACAGCAAAGTTTCGGCCGGCCAGGAACAGTACCACGCATTTACGGCCGTGCCGCGGATTGGCCGGCAGGTCAGCTACGGCGCTTCCGAGTCTCGTATATTTCATCAAGAGTCCACGGGCCGGAGCATGAGCGCAACCTGCTTCTCTGGAACGTTTACTCAACCGAGAAAATTCGTTTCGTTCAAAAAGAAACGGCGAGATGAGAGGCGACGTCTCTGTCGGTACGGAAGCGGTGGCGCTAAAGAAAAATAGAGACGAGCTCTGCGCCGTGTTTGCCCGGTGCTGGAATATAATTTCTTTTCGGCCCGGTTTGAAGGCGGTACAATCGAGTAGCGCTTTGAACGCAAATGTTCAATCACGTCTTCGGCGGCGCCTCTCTCTCCGCTTTTCCGCTACCGTGTGTGTATACAGTCTACAGACTAGCCGACGATTTGGTTCCGGTCTTGTGCGATACATCCACCCTCGTCGTGCATGTATTCGGTGCACGCGTCAAGACGGGGCTGGTAAACGTTCTTTCTGAATCTTCGTTGAGTCGCAGGAACACACTGACGAATAAAAAAAAAACGAATCTCCACTGCGTACTGAAGAAACAAGCTTTCCGAATGTGGCATCCAAAGGGCTTGCGTTATTGACGTCACCACGTTCAACGTTTAGTAGCGTTTGTTCCATCAGTGCTGAGGCAATTTTGTAACGAAGGGCCTGCGAACAAAAAATTATAACGATTCACATTGTCTGAGTTGCCTCAATCTCATGTTATGAGTGCATGATTCAGGAATAAAAATCACCTGAACTCCGCACAGATGGCCAGAGAAGCGAAAACGTGCCGCCACAGGCCGTTCCATGACGTCGCAGGAGAACCAAAAGTGCTGCTCGAGCAACTGCCGCCGAAAGTGGGCGCCAGCCCCGACGAACACGTTCTTGTCATTGCCATGTTAACGCTGCTGTGCCTGCAACGCCGCTTCCTCGGCTGGCCGTTTTCGCTTGCGTTTGGCTCGGAAGGCTACTGGATCCTCGGTGCGCATTCGATGATTGCGCTTGGCCACCCGGGCCTCTTATTCTGCTCAAACTTCCGTGTTGGCCAAATAAACATGAATACCCCCCTCCTTCCCGACTCACTTTTTGGCGCTCTTTTTGGAAAGCTTTCTGCTGTTTGGGCGTTCTTAAGACGCGTTCCCTCCCCGTGTGAATGTTGTAAGTCGAAACTGCTGCTGCATGCGGGCTCTTGCGGCACGGCTTCGAAGGGATGAATGACGTCACTGATGGCGCAGCCAATGGCGCGCGTGCTTGGGTATGACATAGAAAATGGCGCGCTCCGAATGGCGCACGCGCTTGGGTGTGACGTAACTGATGGTGCAGTCAATGGAGACCATTATCATTTTTCGAGGCAAATGGTTTTTCGTTTCGCCTGGCCACATACCTACAGCTTTCGCTGTAAAATCGAGGTCTACTTTTTCACTTGGTAATCGAGAGCACTTAAAAGGCATTTCGCTGGTAAGTTATATTTGCACTGGCATATTTCTAGCATGGGGACCAACGTACCCTGGTTTTTATATATGAGCAAGTCTACTGTATGGGGGTTTAACATGTACACGGCTTCAGGCCTTTCTTCTTCGTGTATGTATACGCTCCTTGAATAACATAATCTGCCAGATGAGTGAGGGCTTGGTTTTTGTCTTCTTAACGACCATTTGAGAAACATATACACTGTACGGAACGTGCCGTACCCTAATTAATTGCTGCAGATCTTGTTTTGTGGCATGTAAGAATGGATACGCCTTGGAGTTCTCTTGACGCGTTGGTCTTGTTCGCTTCGGACCTGAAATATCTGCACGCCATGCATAAGGCCCCAGTGACGCGCCCTTAATTGCGCCTCGCTCAGAATCGGGTCACTGACCTTCTCCAAATGATGGAGAAAGGGGAGAGCGTAGAAACAAAAAGAAAAGTGAGATATTAGTACGAATGCTTTGAGCGGGAAACAGCGAGACTCTTTTGACATTTTGTTCCTTGTGTGCACTTTCCTTTTTTTCTCCTTCTTCGTCATCATTCACAGACTACCCTCGCATTAATCCAGGCCTGTGGTGCCCAAGTTCCATGAACGCCTGACCCTTCAAAAAGCAAACCGCAATACTTCGTCGTGGTATGCACGGGTTGACTTAGCTGCCACTCAACTCTCCATTCTCCTCCTCCGTTTTCTTCGTCTTCGTCTTCTTCTTCTTTTTCTGCTTAATCGCTCGCATTTCTGAACATCTTGTCCTCAGTGCCTCCTTTCCCCATCAACGTCGCCCCTTCTGCCTCTCGAAAAATGCCGGCGCTTTCACTGCTACGCTTCTCTGAAAGCTGGGAAACGTTGTCACGAATGCGACGCCATGGAACCAAGTTGACATGCAGGGGAGCTCGCCCCCTCTCCACGTTTGTCATCTGTCTTGCTGTCGCGCGCATATCTCCCTTTTTACAAGAAGTGGCACACGGTATGTTTTACCCGGAGTCTGAGACTCGGCCGGGTCGCCTAAATTTCGTTTCCCCTTCACTTCGTTTCGAGTGCGTTCCGTCTGCTTGCATGCCGCCAGCCGGTGAACAGCGCGTTACACTGCAGCATTTCGCCTCTGGTTATACTCTTACTCGAGTAAAATGCCCGTAAAGTCACGCAGGCATGTATCTTCAACATTCACAAGCCATCGGATTAAAAAAAGTGTGCGTGTTTTCACATATCTTGCAGTTTACATAAGCAAGGTCATGTTTAGAACCGGTGAAGAAAAGCCGAACAGAGATTGATATAGCAGGATTCTGTAATGTCCACCGTGGTTTTGTAGTGGTTAGGGTGCTGACCGGTCGCGGGAACGATACCATGCGGGTTGGTCGAATATCGATGTAGGCGAAATGGTAGAGGCCGGTGTAGTGTGCGATGTCGGTGCACTTTAATGAACACCAGATGGTCCAAGTTTCCGGACTCCTCTTCTATGGCGTCTCTTAATATCATATCTTGGTTTTGTGACGTTAGACCCAAGGAGGATTAAAAAAAAATGCTGGAGTGGAAATGATTGCGCAGAAGTGAAGCCGTTCCTCTGGAAAGATGGCGATTAAAAACGAAGCGTTTCCCTCGAACGCCCAACGAGTTTAATGTGGAAACTTTTCTGGGTCACATAAAGCTCCAAGTGCGTCTTACAGTTACTAGTTTTCCTTAGTGAGCCTCTAATTGGAGGCAAAGTTCTTTAAAGATTCAGTCATCCATACTCGTTTCTGTGTGTAATTTCGTCGGGAACAACAATCTTTTAATATAGAACTGACGTAGCATATACATAACATATCAAAACCACTTGATCTTTAAGTAAGCACTATGAGAAAAAAAAAGCATGTTTCCGCCATCTTGGCAGAGGCAAAAGCTGGCTTCACTTCTGCCGGCAAGGCGTTGCGGGAGCTTCCACTCCAGCAATTATTTCTTTAATCCTCCTTGGTTAGACCCCATATATTATGTGATGTGTCGTTTCATAATAGAAATAGGGAATTCAGCGCATACAAAGTAAAGCAAGAAAGAGGTAATCGGAATGCTGTAGAGCTTAATAGATACAGTAACGCCTGGTCATAACAATCTAGTCATGTATGGGTGAGCGGTTGATTTGCATACACAGATACACAAGGGACACAGAGGAAAGACTGTAAGCGAAAACTATCCGAGTTTGGGGTTTTTGCGGCTCATGACCTCTGAAAACTCTCTCGCGTTTAAAATTACTACCTCGTGTAGGAGTAAAAGATGGTACATGACACAGTTTTACCACCACCTCTCAGACAAGTAGTAAAAGGATGTCAAAATCCAGTTTTACCACGTAGGGAGTTTTCTATCACGTGATTTTTAACCTGCGTTTCAGAGTTTATTACCACGTGACTGCAAGGTGCGGCTGCTTCGGCGGCTTTTGCCCCATGCCCCCCCCCCCCCCCATTGTGACGCTCTCAGTGAATCATGAGGGTACACGATGACCACAGATATTTTTATTTTTTTTTGGTATCGCCGTGCCTCAGGACTGACCTCGTGTCAACGCACTTTCACTGGAACGGGGGGCAGCATAAGCACAACAAGCGAGAACAGCATTCTGTGAACGAAAAAAAAAAAAGACGGGGGGAGGGGATCTCAAAAGAAGGGAAAAAAAAAGAAAGAAAACCTGCTGTGGAAAGTTGTCCTGCATATTTTTGCTAATTGTTGGCTTTTGCTCGGCGGTGGCCTTGGAGACAGACGGTGCAAGAAGCTCGGTATCTGTGTGTCTCATTGGGCTGATGGATCTCACGAGTTTCCTACATCATCGAGCGATAGTGCGCTTCCGAGCACCTCCGAACCTGCACGTCGCGGATATCTCGCTTCCGAGCCGAATCGCGAAGATCTGCCAGTGGTAACAAAATCAATCTGGTGTCATTGTCCGTGCTTGCCTACTGGAGAAGCAATGAGCAAAATGCTTCACTCTGTCGTCGGCACCGAGCCGCGGCCGCCAGTGACCAGTGGGAGTGTGTCGCCGGGGCAGGTGAAAGAAGCATCGCATATATTTTGTTCCACAGTAGGCGATGTCTGCACGAGTAAAGTGCTGCCCGAATTGCCCACCTCATGCACCAACTGTTCTCAAACATGTAGCACGAAGCCGATACGAGGCAGACGGAACCAACAAGCGGCTGCCGGTGAGCACGAAGAAAACCCGGACGGTGATCTTTCGTTGGAAGTATATGCATACACCGCCCCTATACCCGTAAGATAGCGGTCACGTGTTCATTTGTGTCTGAAATGACGACGAAATTCGCACAGGATATGTGTTCTGTGATCGCCAGCTGTGTTTCATCGGATAGCCGTGCTCCTCGAAAAGGCCTAGTACGCCGTCGGTAAGAAGCTTGTGTGCAGGCGTGCACTGCTCCTCTACTCTACGCCCGTTGTGATGAATACGTGCTGCTACTGTGTTTGGGCACCGTCACTCAATGAAAATCATTGAGCTACTATGGTTTGTGCGTAATTAGGTATATTGTATGGACTTGTGCATCAGCAGTGCTAACTCGCGTTGGGCCATGAGCCCGGTGTGCCAAGTAATTATTGGATACTCAAAAAGGTGAGATCGAGTAGATTTATAATAAAAGGTCGGTGTGACATTTAGAGCCCTGCAGCCCACCTTAAGTTTACGCTTGCACCTTCAGCCGTTGTTGTTAATCAATGCAAAAAAAGAGCTCTCCTACCAGTACAACAGGGCCGGTCGAAAAGTCGTGCCTATATATATATATATATATATACCGGATTGTCAAAGTGTAGTTAAGCAACGCGTGCAGTCTGTTCGAGTGGTGTATTATTCTGCAGTTGTTGTGTGTGCGTGTTTGTATGTGAATCTATGTCTCACCAATTCTGCCGTTCAATAAATTCAATCGATTCTGCTATTTAATAAATTCGTCGACTCTGGGCGAATGTACTCGTCAATTTTTATTTTTTTTACCACCAAAAATAACTCCCGGAAATCGCCTCAAAAACCTTGTGAAGGCAGTAAAAATTTACTCTCTCTATACCCGCTCAAAACCTCAAGGGGGTAAATAATTACTACTCTCCCTACGTTCAAAAACTCAGTTAGCACGAGAGTAAATTTTTACCTCGATAGTAGGTGGTAAAAAAAAAAAAACCAGGAAAGGTAGTGCGTGAGAGGACACACGGTTTACCCAGTTTTTGAGGTTATTTCAGGTCATTTTCGTTTAGTGTGAGGGAGTGGGGTGAGTGGTTTGGCAAAGGGATACCAATCATAGCCGCTGTCATTGTCATGAGCAGTGGTCTTGCGGTCTTTTTTAGTTTGGGGGTGCGTATACTATGAAAGATGTGCTTGCGGGTACCGAATCGCTCACCGTGCGCACGGCGGGCTTGAGGACAGCCTTGGAGACTTCTCTGTGATCTTCAAAGGAAGTCTTCGCCACCACCCATTGCATGCACCTAATAATTTCATTCCGGCCTCCCCTCTCATGGGCGGTTTTTATTATGCGGCCGTCGAGGTAGAAAGAAAGCAGAAAGAAAGAAAGAAAGAAGAAAGAAGGAAAGCAAGAAAGAAAGAAAGAAAGAAAGAAAAAAAGAAAGAAAAAAAGAAAGAAAGAAAGAAAGAAGAAAGAAAGAAAGAAAGAAAGAAAGAAAGAAAGAAAGAAAGAAAGATGTTGCTCGGCTACAAAGAGCCTGTTCAATATAGGCAATCATGAATTCTCGCTGGCGGGAGTAAGACTATCAGAAGAGCTGCAGGTTCTTAATAACTAGCTAGATAACTTAATAACTAATAACTAGATAGATTAATAACTAACGACAAAGGCGGGTTATACACATAACCCGCCTTTGTTGTGTTAGCGAACTTATCAGACCTCGTTTTCTTCGGTGTTCCTGCAAGGACGCGTAAAAAAAGCGGTTTACTTTCAGTTGTCCTATCGGTGGGAAATCGATAGCCTCTTTTCTTGCTTGCAGCTCTGCTCTAACTCAATGCCATCCTCCGTAAGCGTAAAAAAAGATTAATTCGCGAATTGTCATTGTCTATCTAGCTGTACATACGAGATCGAGGCTTGGATAACAATCATGACCTGGAAAAAAGGTATATACTCGAGAGAACACCTTGTTCAAGGACACTCATATTTTTTTTTCGTTTCCGGCGAAAACGGAATGAATAGCACAAAGCGATAATTGTGCGATTGCTATGTATTAGATATCCGACAGACACGAGTGGTTCGCCCAGACAATGCACTCATCGCACTTAGTTTTAGCTCAGTTGCCCGACAGGAAGTTTGTTTGCGCAACCGTAATGTATACACAGTGGGTGTTGCCTGCGCTCAAAAAATCGCGCTCGTCAAGATTGAGCGTTCGCAAACGTATACGTTGCGTCGTTGATGAAGCTCGTTTTGTATCGCAGAGCTTCGATGATTTTCGTAGCTTCGTAATAATGCTCGTTGCCTTAACTTGGCGATCATGCGCATTAGATGTGGCTCCTGCGAAGCGCTCGAAAACATTATCTTAGTGGGCTCTGCATTTGTTACTCAGGGCACACTGCGCTGATTCTGCACCAATACCCAATAAACAAAATATACAAACGGGACAATCACCGTTGTCCTAGTTAAAGGCATGGAAGTAGCACTGCATGCATGCCTACCACGAAACAAAAAATATGACCTGCAGGCAGTTCCTAAGAAACGCCAAAAGTAACTTTCAGTACATATGGCGTAAAGCTGAGGCAATTTCGTAATTGCCAAGTTTGCGCGCAGATTGTGTGTGTGTGTGTGTGTGTGTGTGTGTGTGTGTGTGTGTGTGTGTGTGTGTGTGTGTGTGTGTATTCATGCATGCGTGTGAATATACATGTGCACAAAGTTTGTACTAATAACATTTTACAAAGTACTATAACAGGCGTCTTCTGCATATCTTCTTCAATGTGGGCTCAGCTCGTCAAAAAGCGACCGTCATTCAAAGCTAGCTTCACTGCAGTAACAAATGTTGTGAGAAAAAAACAGCTTCACTCGTGTCTTCGTTTTTTTTTTTGACGCACTGGTGCGAATAGACAAATGTGCGTGCGTGCGTGTGTGTTTGCATGTGGTTATGTGTGCGCATGTATGTATGTGCACGTGTGTTTATGTGCGTGTAGTGTGTATGTGTATGTGTGCTTGTATACTCCCACGTGTGTATATGTGTGTGCGTGTACGTACACGTGTGCGCGTGCGCGTGTGTCTATATCTGTGTGCACGTATGGGCACTTTCATATGTATGTGTGCATATACGCGCGTATGTGTATATGCGTGTGCGGGAGTGTGTGTGCGTTTGCGCATGAGTGTTTATATGAATATGTGTGTGCATGTATGTGTGCCCAGGCCAGTATATATATGTATACGTGTATTATGTGTGCATTTGTGGGTGAGGTTGTGTGCTTGTGTGTATATGCATGTGTGCGTATGTGTGCATGTGTGTGCGTGTCTGCCTTCATGCGCGCTTGCATTTATGTGTACTGTTTTTGTCTGCAAGGTATGCGTATTGCTTAATCAACCAATTTTACAACGTCTGTTGGTCTCACGCATACGGTATAGATCTATAGCGAAGGAATGACGGCATAAAGAAATCATGTGCAAGTTTACAACGGACAATAAAGAAGCGGGAATTCATAAACTTGTATACCTAAACTTGCAAATCGCGAATCTTTATGGAACAGCTGCTCAACTGTCAGTGCCCGGACATTTACAGAGGGCTGCGTGGCAGCGTGTTCGACGTGATAAACAAGCCTCGTTTCCGCTGATACTCAATGCACACATTAACACTCTTGACAAGTTCTGAATCACAATTCCGCGCTCGTATAGCTTTCAACACCTTTTCACGGGAAATATTCAAGGGCACTGCGTAATAATCCGGCAGCCCGCTTTTTTAAATGACGTTTTGCCAGCCTCGTCGTAAAGAACTCTCATAAATGTCGGAAAAGGACCGAAATGGTGAAGGGATGAAAACAGTTGAGAAACGAGAGGCATTTGTTGCGAGAACAAAGAGGCCAAAAGAAAAAAAAATGAAGCGACAGAACGCGCATATATGAGTGACATACAACTTGAGTGATCAAAGACATGTTTTAAAAGCACTGGATTGGCTCGTTCTCGTGCTCATGCAAGAGGGAAATCTCGCCTTAAACGTCTCTTCATGACAAGTTTTCTGAACGAATTTCACAATATGACCGATGAACGTGATTGAGCTTGGTACAATCAGACTGCAGGTGTATACACATATTAAATATACATGTACTTGTTCAAGTTCTGTAACGTTATCGATTTCTTCCTTTTTGTTTTGTTTAATTGTAAACTTTAACTTTATTTTGCAAGGCTTCATGGTCCTTATCTTCAATACTTTTCTTACATGAGCTCAAGTTTCTGTGCTGTTTTTTTCTTGGCCAGCTTTTGAGCGCTCACAATTTACAATGATGATTACTATGACGACAAAATAGTCGCTTCTGCGGCAACAGCCAAAGGCGAACGGGTATTGTGTGACAGATTTTCCGAGCGGGAGCTTGCACGTTTTTCACGGCTGTGATGATGAGTTCGAGAGACATGGCATACCGCGGAACGCGCCTGTGATCAAAATCGTTTTACATAAAGCGATTCCGCTGTTGTGGTGTTATTCGTCGTCAGAATTTCACCAAGTGTACGGTTCCTGCGTCGAGAGCTTGCAGTCATCTATCTATACAGTGACATGGTAAACACGTGGCGCCAGAACTGTTCGAGCGAATCATGAGAGGACGACCCCGTAGATATGTTTCGGGCACTGTTAATTCGTGGACATCTCTCAAGCCTCGGCATCCAGCGATACTTGACTTACGCCAGGAAGGTAGGAGCTGCACTGATCAGTCTTTTTTGTTTTTTTATTATACGCCGGGGTGGTCTGGTGGTCATGTTGCTCGACTGATGACCCACAGGTCTCGGGGTCGAATCACGGACGCGACTGGCACATTTTCGATGGAGACGTGAAGATGGAGACACCCGCTAGTTGATATTTTCTTATACCACAAGTACGGTGCCTCTCATAATCATATCGTGATTTTGGGACGTTCAGCTCCGACAATTACAATTGTTCAGTCAAATTTTGGTACTTGTGCGGTTCATTACGCGCTTGCTCTGAGTCATTATCATGCGGTGACTGAGGAACATAGCACCATATTCTCCTCCTGCATGAGTACAGCACTCGCATCGCCGATCATCTCTTTAGTGGCCCTCTTGTTTTCTCGCGGGTAACCGACATTTAGTTCCGAGTTCTGGGTATGCAGTCATGACCGGAGGCTGGTTATCTCTCGCCTTTCGATACGACTATATACCGAAGCGAGCGAGGAAGAGACTACTCGAGATGGATGTAGAGACACGACACGACCGCCTTAACTCTACCACCCAAATCTGAAATCGAAGGACGAAAAAATGACAGCGAAGAAAAAAAAAACGGGTGTGGCAGTGAGAGGAGGGCGAAATGAAATCACAAGAAGCCGTGGGGAACGAGAAGCGGAGCTGAGAAGAATAACTAATAGTAGCAAAGAAACGAAACAGCATCAGAACGAAGAAAGGAACTAGAGGTACAAACAAGTGAGCGCGGAAGGGTGGGGTGAAATGAGGGGAGGCAAGAGGTAAGCGTAGGGGAAAGGAGCCTCCCATTTGGGGGAGAAGGATCAGGGAAGTCGGGAGAGAGAGAAGGAAGGACTCGAGAGGAAAGGGTTGGCGTTGGAAACGGTCTCTTCGCTGCCTTCCACCTTCTATCCCTTCTCTCTTTCTTGCGTCTGCTCTGAATTTTTTTAATGATTCTTTTTTTTTTCTTGCATAACCACTCCCCTCCCCCCCTTTTTTTACGTCCTGCCGTTTCGTTTTTTTTTTCACTCCTGTTCTGAGTGTTCGCTCGGTGTAGTTAGGAAAGGGTATCCCGCACTCCTCTCCCCTTTATATTTTTGCTTCCCTATTCACAGAGAGGAGAGGCTTAACATTCGGGAACTTTCATCGTCCGTCGTCTCGCTGCCAAAGCCCGAGCTCCTCGACTCCGCGTGTTGGTTAGACGCGACTGCGTGTTTCTCCACCCGACTCTCTCCTCTTCTCTCTCTTTGGCGCCCCCCTCAATACCCTCCCCCCTCTGTGTGTCGCGAGTGCGATTCCGCCGGCACGGACGCCGATGTAGCGAGCTTCTGGCCTGGCTCCGCGACCGGCGTCGTTGGTCGTCGACGACGTTTTGGGACCGGCGTGGTAGGCCCCGCCAGCGGTGACAACGCTATAACGCCTTTCGCTCTCTGACGACAACCTGACCTGACTCAACAGCCACTTGAAACTCGCCGCGAAGATTTTTCTAACGTCGCACCCCCAGCCTACAGCCTGCAGCCTCCAGAGTCTTTCTTCGCACTTCGCTCATCAAGGTGCTTAGATGTGACTAAAAGAAATTTGCGCACACCTGGCTTCCCGTCGACTGCGGTAACGGTCCAGAGCCCACTTTTCGGCTCGTTCCCGTGTTTGAAGCGACGTTGCCGAGTTCCAAGCAAACTTTGAGAGTCTAATCGCGGTGTGGCGTTTGTCGCTTGTTGAAGAAGGAGCGGCGTTCGCACGCGTTTGTGGCTCGCGACAGTTTCGAAGAGGCAACTAGCAGCACTCGTGCAAGGCGCGGATCACGTGACCCGGCGTGCCTGCCGTCATGAGCCTGTCGGCAGCCCGTGACAGACGCCTCGGCGAGTGCATCGCGTACAACGGCGCCAAGACGACGACGGTGGCGACCGACCATCTGGGAGAACCAGAGACAGCGTGTTAGTTGGCGGTGACTGCTGCGCGCGATTTGTGTGTTGGTGTTCAGGTGTGCGCGTTTAGCCACAGCGTAGCGGCGGCGAGTCGACCGAGCATCTGGTTGTGCGCCGCTGGCTTTTGTGTCGACGACCGTTCCGATTTCCTTCGCCGCCGATGTGTCCTTTGTGATCTCCTCGATCCGGATTGGAAGCGACAAAGCGCGACATTTGTTGTTTTTTTTTCCTCCTGCGCGTCATGTGACGTCAATCATAAGCACGCGTTGTGTTGTGGTCTTCTTGGAAGCTTCCGGAACTCGGACTCACATTGACTCAGCTTTTTTTTTTTTTCGCCTCTCATCGCAGTTCAATGGCACGGTAAGTTTCTTTTATTAGCTTGATAATTATCGGCATTCCTTTCTTCGTGTGTGCGTGTGTTACAATACGTCTTGGTCTGCTCTTTGGGAGACAATGAACTTTTTCTGTGTAGTCGCAGTCCACTGCCCTACTTTATAATAGCATCTACTTTATAACAGATTCATTTGAAGAAGCGGCAATGTGAATGCCGTTGGCGTCAAAGAGAGCTTCATTTAGGTGGTTCTACTGACCGAATCTTCAAATTGAATTTGTGAGCTATTCTTCTTTCTTCTCTAACCTTTCCTTTCTACAGTTCCCCATTTTTCCCACCCCAAGTGTAGGGTAGCCAACCGAGCCAAGGCTTGGTTAACCTCCCTGCCTTTCCTCTTGATTTCTCTCTCACTCTCAACGTGACATACGCAGGGAATAACTTCAGATGTATTAAGCAATACTATTAATTCTACCGTCTGCTGATGTGCATGATTATCACGAACAAAGCCATCCTTCACGGAGACGCCTTAGTTGGAGGTAGATGCGTGACCGTAATGCTATAAAACTTGGGGAAAAAGCGCTATATTATACTAATTTATTCGGATAAAAACAACTTTAAGTACGCAAAATTTGGTGACAGCGTTTCTCCGTGTTGTAAACTTCATGGCCACGCCTTTCTTACTTCTTTATTCGTATGTCTTTTTTTTTTGTTACGTGTCAGGTGACACGTAACATTTCTGTAAATTGTCACCCATTCATGTTCTCATGCATAACAACGCTTTTATGATTCTTTGCGTGTTTTGTGTGCGTATTACGGTGCGTGTTCTTCCTACAACGGTACATAATTGCATTTTCCTTCGTTAACACTGGTGTGCGTGCATGGCAAACGAATGTATGCAATGACTACTCTCCTATGCTCGTATACAGCGGAAGAGTTAGTCTTGTAGTTCACATTATGCATATCATAATTAAGCATTGAAAAAGAGGTTAGTTTTCCTGTCTTTTTTTTTTCCAAGGTATTTACCTGCCGCGCTGGGGAACGGTCATCTGCAATAACTTTATTTTTTTATATGGCCTTCACCTTCTAAGACCAACATTAAAGCTTAAACATTGCTCATGGTCTTTCGAATAGATCGGTAATGCGTTTTTATGCATAGGACTGACTATATTGTCCACAGCTGCCCAGGTGTCGACGTTATCACGTTGAGAAACAGATACACCACTCTAATAATTTAATAAAATATGAACTTCCGTAATGTTGCAAAGTTCTTCAGGTTATGCGTCATTTAACAATGCTGACTCATCATGCAGGATCGCGCGTTGTAACTTACGAGTGACTTGGTACAGCGATAAATATCCAGAAAAATAACTCACTTTCTGCAATTCGATGACGACGTGGATTGGGTGACGGACTTTTGCAACTTTTGTATATATTTGCGCTGCCAATGCGTGCATAATGCGACGCATTTCAATATTGTCCACCTATTCACTTCTGAAAGAGTCGCTGTAGCACCTGGTGACGTATCGCGGAGGTACCATTTGTTGCTATGCTGAAGTTAGTTTGAAATAGCGGACTAGAAAATAGTTTTCAGTTGGACGATATATTTGACCTCAAAAAAAAAAAGAGTACTGGGTGTTTTGTGTTCTAACTGAAGGAGATAAAAACTAGCGCATATAAGGTAGTCATGTTTTTGTGCTCTACAGGAAAATGATATTTCAAGTCATGTGTCCGAGCGTACATAACGTTGTGCTATATAATTGGAAATGATGCAGTGTTGCTTAAAACAAGCAACAATTCTGCCCCATCGTTGCAATACACGTGACACCTTTTCCCCTATAACGATACGAGTTAGGTAAATATCTCTGCTGAGTGCTTGCCCACAAGGCTTCTTTTTGGGGGGGATGATATTATAGTCTTGTGATGTGTAATTTCCTGCAAGAAATCTTGCATCCGATGTTTTGTTCATAAATTCCCCTTCATGATTGTGCAAGCTTTCTGACTCGGTGAGAACTGAACAAAATTACACCGTTGTTTTAAACTTAAACGTGCTGCATAATTCTACTCAATCACTGTGGAATATAATTCCTCAGAAATAAAGACAATTACAAGAAAAAAAAAAATGGAGCTTGAAAGGCCAAGCACTACAAAGGCGAAGGTGTAAGGCGGTGTAATGGATGCGTAAAGATAATAGTTAATAGTTCCTGCAGAAAGAGGCCGTCTCACATTTAATGCGATAATGTAACGAAGGTCATGCACCCAAAACGCCCATGGACAGTGCTGAATAATGAATAAGGGTCGTCTTTAATTACACCTAATTACAAGGACGTTTATTCGACGAAGCGATTCAGGACTATACATGTATATGCGAAGCCACCACATGCAGATAATGTGTGCGAACCACTAAATTATTGCACAAAGATCTCTCGCTCATACCTTCCAATAACACTGTTTTTTTTTTTAAATCAATACTTCTTCACTATTGGTTCGACTCGCGATTTCTATACATTTGGACAATGGGCTCAAGCGTGCGTTGCCAATGACCGCGGCGTTTGTGTACTTATAACCAATGACGTGGCACGCGCGTGCTTTCACAATGGCTGCAACAATCAAAGAAAAGAGGGGACGTACGTTCTGGACGTATACAACAGGGGAAGCATAGAATTTACCTGCGAGCGCGTGCCTCGAACCAGGGTCTCGGGTTTCGTCAAAAGCTCCTCAGAGCACGTGCTGGGCTTCTTTTTTGGCGCACAACAATAGCTTGTTTTCGCTTCTCAATGATCCTCCGGAAAAGAAGAAAAAAAAAACGGGCCACTCTCGTCGGACCCTGTCCGGGCAGGACGTTTGTTCAGGACCCTCCCGCAAGGGCCCGTGGTCTGACCCTTCCTTCTTCCGCCGCGCGCACCCTCGAGTGTTCTGTAAAGCGCTAGTGCCACGCGCATACGCACTGCATACCTTTCACGTCACTCTGTCAACTGACTTGAGGTGGCTATATCGTCTTTTCCGCCGTACATTCCTTGCGTCTTCCATTTCTGGCGGGCTTGGGATCCGAGTGCAACGCGTTTCCCTATAAAGATCACGCGAGAAATGGTCATATTTTCAAGATGTTTCAGCGCGCGAACAAAGGAAAAAGGACAGGGTAGACAGAAAGAGCGCTGACTTCTAACTTTATTTCACAGAGTGGCAAGAATATGTACTGCTAAAAAGGATGATAAGAGAGCATGAAGGTAAAATGCACGCCTAATCTACACATCAGTAACAAATGTCCTTTTTCCTTTGTTCGCGCGCTGAAACATCTTGAAAATATGATTACGCACCAACTAGCCCAAGTTTCCACTCTTGTGAGAAATGGTCAGTCATGAACGCTGTGCCTTTACAGCTGAGGAGGCGGTCATGTATTATTCGCGAAAGCACGTTTCGCAAATGAATGCGTTAGCTTATACATGTTGCGCTTTCTGTCGTGGTTCAACATCTCTGACTGCTATCTAATTCGGCTCCATGTTTGACTCACGGGGTGAAAGCATGAGCACTTCAGAAAATGAAGCAACAGATTTATGAGCTTGACACCCAACGAAAAACGTTATTGAGAACAACACAATTGTTACTGCAAAGTTAGGTCATGACTGACGTACCACTTCCGGTCAAGTTCTGAGCTTCAGTTTCTGTGCCTGTCTCGCGGCTTCTTTCTCTGTGTTCTTAGTGCTTCTCAAAATGAAGTTCCACGAGCTGTCCCAGGTGCGGGAACTTGTTAGATTTGTTTTTCCTTTCACAGAGGTCGTCTTGGTTAACTATCCTTCACTTCAGCGTCCTGACAGAGATGGTGGTGGTTGTGGTGTTTCATTGATTGATTTGTGGGGTTTAACGTACCAAAACCACCATATGATTATGAGAGACGCCGTAGTGGAGGGCTCCGGAAATTTTGACCACCTGGGGTTCTTTAACGTGCACCCAAATCTGAGTACACGGGCCTACAACATTTCCGCCTCCATCGGAAATGCAGCCGCCACAACCGGGATTTGATCCCGCGACCTGCGGGTTAGCAGCCGAGTACCCCGCCACTAGACCACCGTGGCGGGGCGGTTGTGGTGTTTCAGCAGGCGGGGCTAGCGTGGCCTACATTACCGGCGATTACTTCTCACGATGTCAATTTCGATAGTACAGCTTTCCTTTGAAAGCGAGCTCTCAAAGCAGGATTTCCATCCATCTCCACTTTTTTTTTTACATGATAGTAAATCAGTGTAGTAATTGACCATTTTCCCTAGCAATCCCAGCAGCTTGATCGTTTGAAGTACTCCCATTTTTTTTAGAGCGTATGGTCTCCTTGAGCCGCCATTGTCCAAAGGCCGTGACCAAATACCGGTCTTAATAAAAAAAAATCTAGAGGGGTCATGCAATCGCCCTCAGTGAGCTGGCATAAAATCACGGGTGTAGAGCGAGGTAAGAAAGAAACGCGAACAAAGCGGCATCTACATTCTCTGCTGTTTGGTATTTGCTTTCAAGCAGTCATAGCCTTGCTGGGTGGTAATAAAAATCTCATATAGTCTTCCATAACATAATCAAGAACCATTCTAGCATCGTTGTTTTGCTGTCAAGGTCAAGGCGTTATGAAAAGAGTTCGCTGCGATGTTCGCATTTCTTTTCATCACTCCTGCACATCTTTCCACGCGGCCACTGGGCCTATTGCTGCTGTCTTGAACGAAATACAGCTTTGTTTTCAGTTGTCTAATGGGGCAGCTCGACTGGCATCTCAAGAAATAGCGCCGCACAGGAAAGGAAACAACGGTCTGATAATGATGATGCTCGGGAAGGGGGGGGGGGGCGGAGAGTATAAGTTAATATCATATCTTCCTCCGTGCTCTCCGTTTCTTCGTTCACCTTCTCCATCGAATAAGCGGGTTCATCAAGCTGCGCAACACTCAGGCTTCCTGCTTAAAGGCACGGAGCAGTAAAGGTGCCGCAAAACACGGTATACTTGTAGGTGGGTACAACCGCGAGAGCGGGAGACTTTGTAAGGGCTACTCGCGGTGGGCTCCGAGGGGTACAGCTCTTTCCCGTCAATGGCCCTCGCGTGCTCGCCGCCGAGTGCTGGCTCGCGCGCTGGGCGCCCTTCCACTCACCTGTCCCCGTGGTCCCCCTCCTTCGGGCTACTTGCAGTCACGGAGGAGAAACCATATACATCCCTCCTCGGTGGCGGCCCTCGCTTTCTGATCCGTTTTCCCTCGCGTGTCCAGGCGCGTGGCCTAAAGCATTGTGAGGCCCCCACCGGTGCTTCCGCATTCGCCTGCCTTCTTTTTTTTTTCGTTTATCACCACTCATTAGGTTATTGTAGACTCCACTACAGGGTCTTGCGGTCGCGGTCTTCACTTTGACTTCATTCCTGCGCTGCCATGTTTCGACAAAATGCTCGACAAGACGACACGCAATGGCGAGAAGGTCGAGTGATGACCGGACCTACAACTGACTTGATGCACTTCCAGTGTTTAACAAAAGTAGGGAGGGGGAAGCTGTGATAGAAGTTTAAGACTAAACACAAAAACAACTATTGTTACTACATGTCTTTCAGAGTTACTGTATTTTTCTTATTTTCACACGGGAGTGTTTTATGGCGGAGTCCACCAAGCATTGACACACTGTCACACACTTCGGGTGAGGCCCCGCCGATCCGACGTCGACGTGCGGCAGACTCGCAGGCTTCCACTTTACGCTTCGGCCTGCGACGCCTGAAAGGCCTCGAAGTGGCACATTTCGAATTTATTTGCGGGTTGGTCGACCCGTGCGGGGCTGCACGTGTGGTGATGTGTGGGCCTGACCGACGCACTCATAAGCAGACACGGAGACTTTATGCAAAACAAACTAGCATTTAATTGAAACAAGGGCAAATGCAGGAGTTAACAAAAATAACAGAGGAAGAATAACACTGAGGCGCGATGGAAAGAACAGCTACATAACAAAATATGCAAAAAAACAATACAAAAGATACAGACTAAAGACAAATACGCGGAATGTTAAACTAATGACATGAATCAAAGGCGATACAAGGCAATAATTACAGAATGCTCATGGTGGCGCTTTTGAATTTCTGTGTGCGTCGCAGCGCACACTACACAGATTAAAAAAAGGCTGGTTAAAACAATTTAACAGTTTAAAAAAAAGTCACAATAAAGAGTTCCATACGGACCAGGCCAGCTCTTGGTGCACGTAGGGGAGTTGACGGGTGCCGCTGAAAATCTCGCCGGCTTGGTAGACGACGAGGGTGCCCGGAATTGCAGCCGTCTCAATACGTTGCGCGGGTCACTCCATGCTCGTCGCCTACGCGAGACTCGCGACACCGACGACCGCACTTGTTGCTGGCTGTACGTCAACTGCTCTTCCGATGCAGTTCAAACCGCCTCAGGGGCGTACACGTGCTCCCGTCTCATCTGGGAGTAATTTTCCTTGTTTAGATCGCCGGTGCCCCTTCCGGTACCGGTGCAGAGAAGACGAGCCGGCGCCACGCTGGGTCGTTATAGTCGCCGGATGTCGTCCCCCAACACAAAAGCGCCCTTCCTTGGTAGGTGGGGCCCGCGGATGCTCCGAAAATTGGAGTCGTTTGTGACACACACGTCATTACCGTCACCATAGTGACGTCAATAATATGACACCCGAATAGTTAAAAAATGTTTTTTTTTTACATCTAACACAGTTGCATCTACTGCCATGGAAACACATTTCACTTTGGCATCATGAACTATTCCCACGAAAGACGGATGAGCCATGATTTTTTTTTCACTATCGCGTCAAATTTCAGTATTGCAACGATCCCAGCTGAGTGCTGTTCAGTTGAGAACTTATCATACGCTCAGCGCAAGCTTCGCAGAGTGTTTAGCTCCTATGTAACATCAAGCAGCCCCAGTAGCCGCTTTCGTTTCCGCTACGGCTATAGCTTTGCTGATGCGTATACATTCAAAGGGTATTTGGTGCGAAAACATTCTTGTATGCGCCATGTTTTGGTTGTGTCATCGAGCGTTGGTGCTACACTACCGGAAATTGTTGTTGGGGCTTCTGTTGGCACCACTGTTCTTCTTATTCTACTTTAGTTGTTGTTATTGATTGTCCGGGCAGCATTTCAGTCAAAGCCCTCTTATGTACATTGTATACGACAACGAAATGATCTTTTCCTTGAGTATAATTTCTACAATTATTGCGGTGCCCTCCACTACGGCGTCTCTCATAATCATATGGTGGTTATAGGACGTTAAACTCCACAAATCAATCAATACTTTTTGCAAATATCACTGAAATACAAACAACTAGTAGAGGCAGCAAAGGCAGTCACTGCGACTCATTCCTGTGTTGTAACTTTGAACAAACCAGAAACAAACACGATGATTCATACTTCAAGGCAGTATATAGACCTACAGCGCGTGGACACGAAGAGAAGAAATATAATGACTTACTTCATTATCTGAGTCTTCGCGTTGAAAGTCTACTGTTACGGAATTCCGACAAGGCCTAGTTTTTATCCGTACACTTCAAGGCAAGCGCAATCACAAAACGGCCGCTTGTTGAAAATTAAATATGGCCTCACTTTTAGCCATGCGCGATATAAACCCTGACTACTTTCCCCTTATCGGTGGAGCAGCAATGTAGTCTGTATGCAACCACGAATCGGCATAGAAAGCGGCGGGCAGCCAAGAATCACAGCCACCCCCAGCAAGCCCTCCTCCGTAGCCATTGTCTCTCACAGAGGTTGCGACAATCGGCGCATGGCACGTACACACGCTATAATGCCGGGGCCGCCACGAAACAAAAGCAACCTCAACGAATCGCTCATTTCCCTTGGTTCGCGATGACAGCAATACAACCATTCGCTCATGTCATGTTCCCGGGCGTCCTTTCGCGCGTGGTCAGCTTCGAATAGATTTCGGACCGCATGCTCGGCAGTGAGGCCACCATTCGTCGCGCTCGCGCTGGTAAGCCGTAGCCGCAATTAGCCGGCGGCCTGACAAAAAAGAAAAAGAAGGAAAGCCCTTCTCTCGCCGTCATGCCTGGCGGAGGGTTACAACACTCCGTCGTTCCCTCCTTGCGGAAATCCACCGTTTGAACAATGCCCTTCGGGAGCACGCGGGACGACATCTGTCGCATCCTCCTCCGCTTCGCTCGGCTCATCGTGCGCTTCGCGATCACCCGTTTCGACACGTACGCTCGTATAGTGTGGTACAACACGCACCAGTGAAGAAGCGAGCCGCCGAGTCCTTCCTCCCTCTTTCTCTCGACAGAGGGCCGCCGGCGATCGCTCCCAGGGCGCACGATCCCTGCGACTTTACCTTTTCGCTCCGATCCCTGCTTCCCTCTGTCTTTTCTCCCTTCTCCGGCGCCGCTTCCCCCTTTTAGTCCCGCCGAATCCGCCGTTTCCTTTTTCTTGCGGGCGCCCGCTTCCCTATATTCGGCATCCTTCGCTGCGCTGGCTGCTGTCACGCTCGAGGTCGCCTGCACCACCTCCTCGCATCGTCGACGTCGTCGCAGCGGCGAGGCGCGCTCCGTTTTTCCCCTCAAAACGGAACTGGCGAGGGGGAGAATAAGATTAATGATGGTTTGATGGTCAGGGAGAGAGAATGATGATCGGAGCCTCCGCCGAGACGCAGGGCCCTTTTGCAAATCTATAGCGGCGGCAACGCGCATTGAAGCCGATCTCGCCTCGCGTGTGTTGCCAGTTTCTGAAACGCACGCGAGGCATATACTTGCAGCAGAAAATCCTCCAGTTTATTGTCGACCGCGCTGCCCTTTGTGCGGGCCTTTCTTCTTTGTCGGCATGGAAACCCTACTTATTGCTCTCTGCGCCTCTGGACTCGGTGCAACCGAAATTCGTCTCGGCCAGAGGCTGTGAAAAACGGTGCGAAAACATTCGAAAACCGTTTAGTATCCGCGTAGCGCGACAAATAAAACAAGTCGGGAGGACCGTTCAAGGTGCACGCTTCCTTTCGGCACAGAAAACACTCGCTACTTCGGTGGGCGCTGTTTATAAATAAGAGTCAGCGTGACAGGAAGGTTTGTGCATATCCCTTCTCACTCACTCATTTTTCGTTTACGCTGAGGCTTCCTCCCGGACTCTTTTTTTCGCGACGGTAGGAGACTGATGGTTTTTCGACGGCGGGCAGGGACAGTGGCGTGAGTGTGTCCCTGTTGTTGGCGTATGATGTTGTGGGTCGGTGTCGCTGAATCTGCCGCGCCCAATGATGTGCGTATAATGTGTGTAGGCAGCAGCGAACTACGGTTCCCACCCTCTTGTTGGTGTTGCTGTTGTGGTCGTCTTCCGTCGTGCGTATACGCTGACTGGCACTGACGCGGTCGCCTTAGTTGCGATCGCGTTCGCTACAGTGTGTGGCTATGGACTTCTTTTCTCAGTTCATTTTGCTTCGCCCATCGGGGAACTGATAGTTCACGCTTTACTTTTCGCATTGAGTGAATTCAGTGAAAGGCTGCTTGGAGGCGAGCGTTGGGCTTCGAGGTGGTACTTTGCGCGCTGGGAAGACTTGGGTTGAGCGATGAAAGTTTGGCACGACACAACAGGAACTTCATGTTTCTTCTTCCGTTATGCTGTACTTTGTCACTGTTTTGTCGTTAGTGACCTCTACGTTCGTGGGAACCGATAGCAAAGTGTTCAGAAATAAATTAAGCAAACGAAGCGTATTAGTTTGGATGCTAACAGCAACATATGAGTAGTAAGTTCTATTGCATTGCCTGCATTTACGTCGTTGTGGGCACGCAGCTATGCAGACTCTGAACGAATCAGCTTCTTCCTTATCGTTCCTGTAGTTCCCTACAGCTTTCTCCTTCACTGCGACAGTCATATGTATAATGCCGCCCTCACGAGTTGCATGGACACTCGTGTGTACGCGTGAGTACTATATGCCTGGTTAGCTGAACGTAAGACGGCTTCTCGTGTGCACTAGTATTGAAAGTTTGGTGACTTGTCTCCTCGAAAAAAGAAAAACTGTCAGCAAGCCGACCATTACCCCAAATCTCGTAGCGATTCTCTTATCGCGATTGCCTGCGTTCTAGCGGCATGGATAATATATAGTGAGTGAGTGAGTGAGTTAGTGAGTTAGTGAGTGATTGAGTGAGTGAATGAGTGAGTGAGTGAGTGAGTGAATGAGTGAGTGGGCGTGCGTGTGTGCACGCGCGCGTCAGGGATTCATATGGCATGAAGTCAGGGAGTGGAGCAGGTTAAACTGATCTTTTGATGCCCTTTTTTTTTGTCATAAATACGGGTTTTAGAAGCGGACATTCCCTCTTATAAATTACATACTATGTGACCCAACGCTTAGCGCTGCTTAATCTATTGGTGGCATGCGATGCATTCGCGATGCAAAGCCGCTTTGGTCAATCAAACAACGAAGTAATCTAATCAGCAAACTGGCTCACAACACAAGATGGGCTCGTGCCACGCACGTGGCGCTCTCCTCGCTGCATACTGCTCCCCTAGACGAAAACTTGCTCATTGTACAGTATTTTCTTCATCCTGTTCTCCCGTTTCTTATAGGATGCGTCGTTGACGCGAAGGCAATCAGTCACGGAGAGAACGCGCTCCTTCACGAGCAAATGTTTGCTCTTCGCCCATGCGTCTCCCATCCGGCAGCGGCGCTCGAGAAATTTAGGCCAGGTGACGTCGCGCACGCTACTTTTTTGTCTACCCCACGTATAGGACCGCTCGAATGCCACGTCCCCCCTCCGCTTTCTGTTCTTTACATATTTCCTCGGATGGATGCGCCATATGGTCCTTTTATAAAACAAGGTGATCCGTAAATAGCTTTCCCTAGACATCGTGCGAACGAATGAGGCAAATAGTGTACACCGTCTCGCGTGTGTGCTGTCTTCGAAAGACGGTGAGCATCATGTGCGCCAAGCTAAAATCGTGCAGTGTTGTGAATTACAGAGAGGTACACTAATAACGCCATAGTCGTCTAACTGTTAACCAAACCAAGACCAATCGTCACACCCAAACGCCCTTGTAACGCTATAACATCGTGGTGACACGTCGTTTGCTTGTGAGGATTGGTCAACGCGTGGACGCGGTATAGCCGTTCACAATCTGTCACTCGTTAGGAAGTCCGCGTATTTGGTGTGCGAATGAACCGACATCGTGTACAGCTTCAACTTCCGTAACGCTGCACTCTATTCGAAAGTAGAGTTGGACCAACGCGCTGCAGCTAAGTGTATACAACATTGTCGGCTCTCCGTAAATGCGGGTGCGCGCGTGTGTATATGGAAGGCGCATAACTAAAACCGTATGCGACTCGAATGTCAGATCGAGTCCGTTATTAGAATACAAGCCGGAGCTGCGCCCGGGAAGCCGTGCGCGTACAAACAAATGTTTCCCAAAAGCCGAGAACGCAAATGGCGAATGCACCAAGTGCAGGGGACTTTGGCGACGCCGCTCAGCGCATCCTCGTGTCTCGCCGATGCTTTCCTGTGATCCTTCCATTCAATGTTTGCGCTTCTTCATTCATGAAAACGTTAGAGACTGAGGAGCGGCCGGTGTTGCTTTCTTTTCTTGGCACCGGGTGGCCTGGTGGGCATAGGTAGGTAGGTCGCGCTTCGTCGTCGCCCCATTGGCCGGTATATTTGCCGCACAATTGGGCCCGAGGAATGCGTAAACCCCGAATGAGCGCGCCGGCTCCGAGATTTGGCTGTAGACACGTGACTCGAAGCCAAAGCAAGGAGGTGGCGAAACGGAGGGTGGTGGGCTGTTGCCTGAGAAGCGTGTCGGCGTTCCCGTGGAGACGCGATTCAGGCTTACGAATGATGGAGCTGTGCTCCTAAGTTCAAAATGTAAGTGATGCTACGATGGAGGAGTCTGGAACGTTGACGTCGCTATTATTTGCGTCATGGGGATAAAAGAAAGCGTAACTCGCTATGTGCAGCTCGTTAACACTTTTATCTAGAAAAAGTACCGATATAGAGCAAAATTGGCTGCTGCCGTGATGTAGCTCTCCGCATCGTCCATATGAGATTCCGCAACATCACAGGCGAGCATTCTGCATCGAGAGACGTTTTATTGTGGTGTTCATGCACATACAAATTCAATGAGTAGCCTGGTTCACATCCGACATTACCAGCTACGAGGAATTCACGTTAAGTAACCGGTTTTCGTATTGGTGCCGCATCGCCATCTCAATTACCAGGGCATCAATCGCATTCCTGCCGTGCCCAGATGGGATACACCTGCCGCGCATTTTCAACGAGAACGACGCACTCTCATGTTATATGCACTGTTTGAAGCAACGCTATACGCGATTAAATCTCTTCGACCGATAGCTTTTATCCTGCAAAGCGCACTGCAAAGGGAGCGTTCCTTTCCGCCCGTCGGCCTTGTAATGGTATACAAAACTGATTACCAGCCGCAAACATTCGAACGTTCTCCCGAAAGACAAAAGGGCTGCGGAAGTTGCGCTTATAGTCGAGTCGCCGGTACGTATAGTATGCGCTGTGCGCTAGTAATCGGGCTTGTCTATAGCTCTGCTGCTCGCGCTTCTCGTTCGCGGGGGCCGGCGCGCGCTTCGCCTGCTGATGAGGGCTGGCCGGCCAAGCACTGGCTGCCACGGGGCGCCATGTTTATTCAGCGCTGCACGCTGCTTGACCATACGCCACTGCGCCAAGCCGGCTTTCAGCACCACCGCCGGGCGCTGCAGCTACCGCGAAGAAGAAGGCGCGTTGTATGCGCGGAGCCTGTTAGCGCAGCCATCATCTGTTGTCTTGCGTTGTCTTCGATACGGGGGCGCTTTTCACCTTTTGGTGGCTGCGGCCTTATAACCTGCGCCGCCGTTTGCCACGCCGTTTCCTCGAAGCGATTCCCACGTTCGAGTTTTTGGGGTTTCTCCGTGCGCTGCCGTTTGGCGCTGCTTTCCGCGTCCTCACGCGGATATGGGCATCGCGCTCCGCAATTCGCACGTGATAAGGGGCGCGTGACCGACCGGTCGACGCCGTGACGTGATCCGGTAGTATATAGCACCTTCGGTTGCGGCTACATGGTGTGCGTGCGTGCCCTGCGAGATAGCCCGTGTGTGCCACCACTCTATATGCAATGGCTGTATAAGCGTGCGATCTGCAGGAGCGGCAATTCTGGCCAGCTGATGCGGCCAGTTTGGCGATCCTTGCACGCGTAACCGCGGTGGACCGTGTGCCCGGACGTGTAATTCGAAACCGTATAAGAAGAAATTAGTGACAGGAAAAATAAAAAAGAAGAGAAACCGAGCCTATCCGCCTGCGCGGATGGTAGCCGGTTCGTAAGGTCTGGCGCGGTGTCGTAAATCATTCCGTAATTGGCGATACGAAGATGGACGAAACGGAGACGTCCGCGGTGCATCGCTCCGCTACTTACGGGAAGCACAATCACGCACCTTGCACGCCTGGTGGTTCGGACCGGCATTCGTTGATGTATATAATGGGTTGGCGGTGTTCACAAAGAAAGTTTACGATGCTTGGAATGTTTGCAGGGGCAACTGTCGACCAATCGCGAATGTGGACATTATAAATCAAGCAGATAGTCAACGACGAACAGCGTTTACGACCGAAAAGCATTGGGTGTTTGGTTCTGGCGCCAATATCGCTAAAGAATCCTTCCACTGAGATTTTGAGTCAAGCAAAATGCAAGCATGATGCTGCGTAGGGCAGCTGCAAGCCAATACCAATAACAAACATAACTTGATAACGAGAAAGCTTCGTTAATTGGGCATATAATTTTTTTTTCCAGTGACAGCAGTCTGTGAAACTTGGTACCATTCCTATTTCGCTCGAAGGAGCTTGCTAGGAAGATGGATGTACAGTGTCGTCCACTTTTAAAGGGAATGCTCGAATTAACCCATCAATAATGCTGGCCTTCTAACAGCGAGTGTATGAGGAAGCAATCGTCACGCATTCCACTATAGTCTGTCAAGAAAAGTAAAAACCCTCAACCACCAGTATAATATAGCCTTATGCAAATCAAAGCCACTATGCTTCTGTATGATAAATGTAAACTTACTGTGCGCCCTGTTCTCTTTAACAGTGGGTCTGTCTGTACATCTCTGAAGAATTATAAAATACAGCCCCCTTCATTTTATATATTTTTGCTTCGAGCTAAATTTATAGGCCCATTGCAGGAAGGTGAAATTATAACTGTGCGAACACATTTGAAGTCGTATTTTTCTTTTAAAACATTGGGTAAATATGCCCCCACCCGCATCTATGGACGTGTTTCGGATCATCAAACTAGTTCAAATATGGTTGGAAGGTGAGTTGTAGGATGCGTGCTAATAAGGAGACAACAAGCCGCAAACATCAGTGATCTCTACTTGTGTTTTCTTGCCATTTCTTTTTAATTATCGCTATATTACTTAAATATGGGTTTTTATTCATTTCTGTGTCGTAGAATAACAATTTAAGGTTTCACAGTAATCTTTATCGCTAGAAATATGTCCGTTCACGCAATCCAGAAACGCATCCTGTCCTACTGGAAAATAAATCAAGGCTTTACTCGACGCTTCTTGATTGTTTTTTCTTTGATTTTGTTTTTCTATAGCGTCTTCTTGCGGTGGCCCATATATATGCCACTGAAACGTGTGCCCCCCCCCCCCTCCCCATTTTCAGGCTTTCGAAAAGTTCGTTACGGCAACTTGACGCGCTTTTTCGTGTAATTGCGGCAAACTGCCCACTACGTTTACTGACCTTTATCTTCGAAACCTTTTAATCTTCACTTTTTTTTTCTAGACTAAACCCTTCATGCAGCACGCAACCATCAATACCACCCACGTTCAGGCCGTAAGAGGATAATGGCGTCATCGTGTGCAATTTTTGCCCATTCCGCCTTCTTATGGCAGTTTAAGACTGAAAAAGATTGACGTCCGACGCGTGATACGATTCTTATATCGCAATTTATCGGTTCGAGCATGTCTAATGGTGCGCTGTTATGATCTATATGTGGGAAGGGGCACATGCCGAGTTCCCCGATTCGGGTATACAAAACTGTTCGTTGTTTCTCTAATGCTTCGCCATGTATATATATTTTCTCTGACGCACAACCACGCTCATCCAGGGCAGCTTGTCGACATGAAACCGGATGTGCTGGTTAGGCAACGCTAAAAGACTTAAAGAAAAAAAGATCATAATAGCACATTTATTCTTTTTTAGGTGTGATCTCACCTTGAACGCATGTCTGTCGTATATATTGCTAATTTTTCGTATGTGGGGAGCGAATGAGAACATTCAGACTGTAATGCATCACTGATGCTATAGTAATACGCTTTAATATGTTTCCCCATCAGCAACAAAATAAAACAATACATGGCTAGAAAGCAGAAGACAAAATTCAGAATGACGTTTATTCGTAAAAGCTTATAGCTAACTGGAGGGCGGCTTCAATTTGCTAAGAATACCATGAATTCTATGCTAACCCTATAGACAAGGTCTCACGACCTTTACTATACATGTAGGCGTGACGCAACCTTTCCTAGCCGTGTGTACCAACCACATGAAAAACGTTTGGTACGTGCGAAGCCAAGATGTAGCATAAATGACGCCTGTTTTTTTAATTCCTTTTTGTTTAAGAAATTACATGCGACAGATCATGGTGCTATGCTTCGGACGCTACTCAGGCGACAAACTCTGTGTGTAATTTCACTCTCGAAGCCGAGGAATGGTGCAGTCGTGTTGGCTTGGGAGGTATATTAGCTAAATTTTTATTGAGTCACCCATAATTTCTTTCTAAAGACCCAGATTTAAAGCGAGTCAAGCACGCAGTGAGTGAGCAGTTCATGAAGTGTGTCAATAAGTTAGATCTCATCTTAACTACAGTTCCGTGCAGCATTCAGAGCGCAGCTACATAAAAATGTATATCTCGACTTTCAAGCACTCATATCTGGTTACTGCATGCCATCGTAGTTAGCATAAAAGCATATGAACACATTGACGTCGTTTCTGTGGCACAGCATATACTGGGTGTCGCAGCTATACACAAGACCCTCTCGCGCGGACCTAGCTGCTTTGCCACGGCGTCGTCTTTGTGGCGTGCTTTTTATCATTTTTTTACGCGCCAAAATTTTACGATCACCTTCATCTGTGTACCGAAGCCTGCCCTTGGAGCCGTGAGAGATCACGATTAGCTGGCTTCCTCGGCGCCAGCCTTGTTTTCACGACGGTAACTTTGCTTTTCTTGCGCTATCCGCTGTTTGCCCTTACTGTGCTGGCGGCTCAGTTTTAAGCTTCCTCATATAGTTGCCCTGCTCACCTCTTTTATCGCTCTCGGCCCATCCCAAGTTTCCGAAATGTTGCCCAGCGCGATGCTGTTATTTCGCTTTTTTTTTCTTTTATTCCGCCGTGCATATACACCCGGAACGGCTAAAAGGACGCGACAGGTTTTACGGGCAGTTCCCGGATGTGGTTTGTGAAGAAAATGCATAGGCGTATATCTTCATCCGCATTTTTCTCGCTCCTCGACTTTTTGTGTACATCGCGATCGCCGTCGCGTGAGCCGCTAGAAATTTCTACGCTTTAGCTGAACTTAGTGTATTTATGCTAAACTAAGCAGGCGTACGTTCCACTGTACATCTCAGTACTCTAGCTAAACATAGTGACGCTAGTGTTCTTGTAGCAGTTACCCGAAGAGTGCTTTTGAAAAGGCTCAAAGGCCGCTCTTCCAGCTTTCGCTGTGACTGTGCTGAGAGTACCGCGCAGGCCTGTTTTTTTTGTTTTTGTTTTTCACGTGATAGGCTAGTTATGTGGCTCGCACTATATGGTGCAGGCTGGCACGAGAAGTGGGGCCCAATTCATAAAACTTCTTTTTTTTTGTAAGTGCGTCTTTCCATTGGTTATCTGGCTTCACTAATTATGTGTTCCACATCGTTATTGGCTGAAACATCTTTTTACGACAAACATTTGGCGATGCGGGCCCCCTGGTGATACAATTTTGATCATTCCCGTGTAGTTATTTAGTTTTTACGAAGTGCCCTGATATATGGAGATATTATACACACCGATTCGTACTGTTTAAGGGGATTGACATGACGCTGCAATTTGTATATACAACGCCGGGATCTGGGACTGGGGTATTTTCGTTCGGAAGTATCAAAACAGAACATAGTTATAGAAGGACATGCTAGCTCAACCTGATTAAAAGTCTGAAAAGAAGTAATTCCGCTGTTGTTCGCTGCTGTGTGCCCATCGTCTTCACCGTCGACACGCTCGACGTGACTTTTCGATAAGGACGTATTTGTTCTTGGGGATATTTCGGTGCATTCAGCATGGTATGCCCGATGGCTTACGCAGATCGCGTGGAATCTTTATTTTTTTTTTGTCTCAATGAGCTTCGAGTAACTAGAATCTTATATCGCTATATCACCGATAAATCATCTCGTTACTGCGAAAAACACTCCTAAATAAAATTAAATATACGCCTATAATAAGCACTCTTCTTACGATAAGCCAACACCCAAGTACGCGACTTCAGCTGGTTTTGACTTTTTTTTTAACTACTGCATTCACCAAATTATTGCAATGCTTCTTCCGTGTTGACTGCAAGTCAACCGATGACTTCGGCTACATCATCGCGTGTGATGTAATCGTAGGGCATCGGAGTCGAGGGTTATGTGAAATCATATCTTCGTCATTTAAAGTAAAACTCACTAACATGAGGATCGTCTGAAAACAGACCCGTGGGCATGGCATCCGCAAAAACGGTTTGGCACTACGGAAATGTCTTTTACGACGGCAATATAATAATGAAAAGCCTTACAAATTTAGGCTTAGACCCAGGTATTGCGTTGTTTTGAGCGCGCAGTTTTCTGCAAGTGTTAAAAGAAAATAGGAAGCTTCCCTGATACGAGAAACATTGAAAGTACGACTGATGGATAGATGTGAATTAACCCGCAGTCACAAGAACGTCTTACTATATAGGATCGTATACGTATAAAGGAATTTTTCAGCCAATGTTGAGACCGGGCGCATGATTGGCGGGGACGGCCGACCGCTGGCAATGAACACCTACGAATGGCATAATTCGTGAATCAGTCCCGACATCGTCGTAAATATTGCGTCAAGAACTCGCGACTTCATTTACTACACCTCGCGTGTTTGAGTATTCGAGTAGTCGTATTTCTCGGGCACTTATACAAAACGTTCAGAATGGTTGCACATACTTCGAAACATTTTTGCTGCCAGCGATCATTTGCATTTTTGAAGAGTAACAAAAAATTATCTGACGCCAGGAGGACGAATTTTAGATAGATACATGTTTGAACACTTATTCTCATGCCGCACGAACAGCCACGCTTGCTGCTCCTGTAAGCATCGCAGAGTGTCGTAGATTAGTGTAGCAATTTTCGCTTAACGACTCTGTATTTCCGAGCCGTCGCGACGGTTTCCGTACATCGTCAGTTCCGGGTGAAAGCGAACCCTGTGCATGCATGGCACCTCGAAGGACTGCGCGATTCATGAATGAAGAGAGCGATCTCCGCTAGAATTAAAGGGTGACGCGATCGGAGCCATTCGTGATCAAGCTTGATCGATCTAGAAGTCGTTGAGACGTCGTAACGCCCGCACTCGAACCAAAGATTAGCCATCACCCTCTGATGGATGAGGCGCAGATACGCGCGGTCCGAGGAGGAGAGGGGAGAGGTGGGTTGCGCATTCACCGGTGGCACACTGTTGTGAAGGAAGACGGCGTACTGTATACACCTGTAGATGCGCGGCATATTTCTCGGCCACTATAGGCTGGGATGATCGGGCTGTGGTTTTCGAATGAACCCGCTCCGGTAAACATCGACCACATTGTGCTACGCCTTCGAAGTATGGGCAAAGGAGGGCTAGGCTCGAACAGGAGTGGAGGGGGGGAGGGATGAAAGCGGAGATATTTACCGTACACGCGTCATGTATGTATCTAAGACACATTTGGCAATGATGAGAAAAGAACAAGTGGGTTGTTTGCTGACGGGTGATTTTGTTGTCTCGCGTATAGCAAGCTTGACCGATGCGGTGCCTCCTTAAACCGATTTCTGCGCTTATACAGACTCGATAGGCCCGCCCACGACAGGAGATACATCGCGTCTCCCCAGAGAGCGAAAGAACAAGAGCCTAATTTCTGGCTGAGCCATATGGCTTACGCAAGAGCAGCAAGAAACAATTTTGGGTTGACCATCAGAAACGAGAATGCATGCCGTCGTGTACTCACTACGGCATAGCCTATGTGTGTACATCGCAGGGTGGATTCTCTATCTGACGTCGTCCTGCACGTAATATCCATCAAAAAAAAAAAAGCCTAGCTGAGAGTATATGCAGGCGTGTATGTGTTTACATGCCATGGCGCCTGACAACTGGTTTGTTGTGCGCGGCACAGGTTGATCGAGCGCTTGCTCCTTGAACGCTGTGGGAACATTGCTGGAAAGTTCTATTTGTTTTATTTATGTACTTCTATTTTGTCGCAAAATAAAGCAGAGAGAGATACAATCGACTCGCTCTTTACGCGAGGCGTAAGGATATACATGGGTTCGGTATCGCGTGGGTAATCTTGTAAATCAATCTTGTAGAGCTCGTTATGATCGGTCACCTCGCGGAAAAATGGGATCGGTAAACTTTTTCCTCTCTTTTTTCCCTGTTGGTGCGGCGCCACAGTTCACAGGAGGTCGGGGAACCCTGTAAACTCGAGTAAGCGACTAGCGTGAAGTCGTTTTCCTCGGGTGCGTAGTCTTGTTGGATTATTTTGCTAAGACATAAGCGTGATGCCGATGTGTGCGTACGGATGGGAAGGTGCAGTGACTGTACATGAACCGATACTGCTGCTTATAATAGGTAAAACAAGTAGATGAGGTAGATATGACGTTACGAATCAGGTACCCTGGAGTCATAGAGGGACAGGTGCATAGTTCGTTATGTCATGGCCGCTTCATGAAAAGCTGTTGTATGTGTCTAAGACGACTTGAAGGCGGTAGCCATATTCTGCCCTTCGTTTTTTTTTTTGTCTTCGCACTCCCCCTCTTCTCTCCCCCCCCCCCAAAAAAAGGTAACCTTTCTGCTAACGTGGCCTTGCAGTTCTTCAATAATCGGCCCACCACGTGCTCAACAAGACCTTTGTTTGAAGAAATAGTTCTACGCCATCGGCAGAACACGACGTCGCAGAAGAAGGGCCTGGAAGCGCCGCTGTGTTTCTCATGATCGGCCCGCTTTTCTCAACGACTGTAATCATAACATCCTTCTTGCGTGTGTTCTATTTTGTCCTCTGCGTGTGTCCTTTGTTTTTTTTCTCTTTCTCATTACAACCCCTTTCTTCTCCTATTCCCCACTCCAGAGCAGGGTAACAAACCGAGTGCTCTTATTTGGTTAGCCTCCAGGCCATTTTCCTCATCTATCTGTTTCTTAACCAGGTGTTGATGTCATGTGATGACGTCATCATCACTAACGTAACAGTATTGTTGGCGTGGCATGACATAGACTAAATGCGAAGAAGACGGGGATGGTCAAGAAGCTTGATAGACACGAGCTCCCGTGAGTGTCAAGCCTGGGCTCTATTCTCGTCGCATGTACCCTGTGTCATTCATGCCATAGTGAAGTCATAATGACGTTACTAATTTTCATGATCTGTAGCGTTATTGTGACTTCATCCGATAACGTCATCTCATGATGACTATTTTTTTTGTACATCAGCTCGTGTTGGCGGCGACGATAATATTCCCCAAGTTTGATGAGGCATGTGAAGATTTCGCCGTCATAAATATTATTTGCTCCCGAGGTCTGCAAAACAGCTGCGGATAGATCCTCACCTTACACTCTTAAAAAAAAAGGCTGTGCTACTTACTAACTTTGAGGTAGTAAATTGTTGTCACAACATTCACTACGTAAGTAGTAACTGCAGGTAGTAGATCCCATACGCTTACTACCTCAGAAGCAACCATAGGTATTAAATGTCTGTGGTCTACTACCTACAGTTACTACTTAGGTAGTGAATGTTGTGACAACAGTTTACTACCTCAAAATTAGTAAGTAGCACTGTCATTTTTAAGAGTGTAGCGCTCCTGTGGCACAGCTTACCTCGCGTATCAGGCTTGACCGGATTACGAGATTTCTTGGATTGGACAGCCGCCCATACTGGGTGTGGCCGTATGATACCGAGATGTAAGGAAGCCGGGGAAATCATGGGGGATGTCATTCACAGCTCTTAATTCAAGTGCAGTAATTAAGGCATAATGGGAAAATGGATTGAAGTGGACAAAAACGGCTCTCCGTTGGTGAACGAACCCACACATCCTTCGCATGTGGGAAGCGATTTTAACTTCGCATGTACGCGTGCGACGTTCTAGCGACTGAGCCACGACGATTTCCATTCTGCCGTCCATTTTACTGGTTGTTTCTTCATTTGTGAAACCATACGAGTGCTAGCAAACGTCCCTCGTATAGCTATTGCTGACGGTGGAATAGCTTACCAGGTGGCGTTACGTAGCACGTGATCACCACCACCAGCTGACAGCTGACCATTGAGCCGTCGCATAAGACAGATCATTGACCTGCCAGGTGTGACCCTGAATTCGTGACCACGTTTAATTCACATATCAACCCTACAAAGTGGCTGGGGGGATGGCTGTCGTGGTAGCTCAGTGGTAGAGCATCGAACGCGTCATTCGAAGGTTGCAGGTTCAGATCCTGCCCACGGCGAGTAATCTTTTCACCCACTTTTCTTCATATTTACAGTTTAATTTGGTCTAACTTCTTCCGTTATACTTTCCTTGGCATTATTGTCTGTTAGATCTCATAATTATTGTGTAAAAACACGGAAAAACGAGCCCTTAGGTATACACTTCTTTCCTTATTCATTAACGAGGGTCTCGTACTGGCAGACTTAGTGTCTTCAGGTTGTATACGAGGGACTATTGGTCAGCTGCCCACTCGTAACAAGTTCACGTGCTACGTGACGCCAAACAGGCTGAAAAGAGTGTGCCACACTCGCCGCCATGGCTACTGGTGGCGCTGACTGACACTCCCACGTTTAATTCACATATCAACCCTATAAAGTGGCTGGGGGGATGGCTGTCGTGGTAGCTCAGTGGTAGAGCATCGAACGCGTCATTCGAACGTCGCAGGTTCGGATCCTGCCCACGGCGAGTAATCTTTTCACCCACTTTTCTTCATATTTACAGTTTAATTTGGTCTAACTTCTTCCGTTATACTTTCCTTGGCATTATTGTCTGTTAGATCTCATAATTATTGTGTAAAAACACGGAAAAACGAGCCCTTAGGTATACACTTCTTTCCTTATTCATTAACGAGGGTCTCGTACTGGCAGACTTAGTGTCTTCAGGTTGTATACGAGGGACTATTGGTCAGCTGCCCACTCGTAACAAGTTCACGTGCTACGTGACGCCAAACAGGCTGAAAAGAGTGTGCCACACTCGCCGCCATGGCTACTGGTGGCGCTGACTGACACTCCCACGTTTAATTCACATATCAACCCTATAAAGTGGCTGGGGGGATGGCTGTCGTGGTAGCTCAGTGGTAGAGCATCGAACGCGTCATTCGAAGGTTGCAGGTTCAGATCCTGCCCACGGCGAGTAATCTTTTCACCCACTTTTCTTCATATTTACAGTTTAATTTGGTCTAACTTCTTCCGTTATACTTTCCTTGGCATTATTGTCTGTTAGATCTCATAATTATTGTGTAAAAACACGGAAAAACGAGCCCTTAGGTATACACTTCTTTCCTTATTCATTAACGAGGGTCTCGTACTGGCAGACTTAGTGTCTTCAGGTTGTATACGAGGGACTATTGGTCAGCTGCCCACTCGTAACAAGTTCACGTGCTACGTGACGCCAAACAGGCTGAAAAGAGTGTGCCACACTCGCCGCCATGGCTACTGGTGGCGCTGACTGACACTCCCACGTTTAATTCACATATCAACCCTATAAAGTGGCTGGGGGGATGGCTGTCGTGGTAGCTCAGTGGTAGAGCATCGAACGCGTCATTCGAACGTCGCAGGTTCGGATCCTGCCCACGGCAAGTAATCTTTTCACCCACTTTTCTTCATATTTACAGTTTAATTTGGTCTAACTTCTTCCCCTATACTTTCCTTGGCATTATTGTCTGTTAGATCTTATATATATATATATATATATATATATATATATATATATTGTTGTGTGTGTGTGTGTGTGTGTGTGTGTCTCATCTAACTTGTTCCGTATATAGCCGCAATTTTAATAATGCTTGACATAAGCCTCAAAGAATAAACAAACAGCTCACGTTCTTCGGTGGCCTGTGAATGGTGAAGACTCTCTGGATGCTGTAGGCTCCCGCGCAACTTAACGTACAGCGTACACCCCTTTGATGGGTTCCGTTATATAGGCACAATATGATAACAAGGCCCAAAACGGCCCGAATCGCTATATCAGCTGCTCTGTAGGATGCGCGTACACGAGGCCTTTAATAACGCTCCCAAATCGTGCCCGATATCCGGCTCCACAGCGCTGTCTCGGCTGGCACTATAAACGCGTGCGCCAGGATTCATGCATGCGTGGTGCGGGCGACGTATACGTACACACAGGTACAAGAAAAGGGGAAAAAAAAGAAGTAGAGCGGCTGGACCACCATGAAATCTTAATAGTCTTTCATTTCGTGCTCTTCGTCCCGGCATTCTCTTCGTTTTTTTTTATTCTTGAAAAGAATGAAAGAACAAAAGAAGGAGTGACGGCGGTCAGGTTAAGGAGAGCGGCTATTATGCTGAGTAGCAACGGAGATCCGAGTGCGAGCTTCTTACGTATTCAGGTGGAGCATCCCGGAGACTCTCGTACGGCGTTGCCCGATACTCACGCCGGACGACGCAGTCGTCTCGTCTCACGCGCTCGTTCCCTAAACCACGCTCGGTCCCGACGCAAACGGGCCAAGATGCACGCCGAACTACAGATATTTCCTGTTTCTCCTTTCCTCTCGTTGTATATTTCTTTCTTCTTCAGAAAAAAAAAAACATGACCAAGCGCGCCCTTCTTCGAGTTCGCGCATGCGAGGAATACGGTGGCCTCCTGTCCAAAGGCGACGCAAGTTTCGTGAAGTAAAAAGAAGAGGCACCGTGACCGTTCTTGAAAACGCACTCTATCTTCGGAATGATTTCATAATTGACGCGCGCCGCCGGGTTCGGCTTGGCCTTTCCTTCTTCGGTCCGTATACGTAGTTGTATAGCATCTTCTGCAGGTGCATGCAGAGTCGCTTTGGAAACGGCCAGAGAGCGGGCGATCCAGCGACCCGCCCTGACCCCGCGTGCGCCAGGGCCCGCGGCATCCGTGCTCACAGAGGGCCACCGCGAGCTCTCCGCCGTAGCGCCCTATACGGAATGCTGCAGCCTTCCTTCTGGATTCCTCGCCGTATTCTCGACATGCATACGCGTGTGCAGGGTCCTTCATTAGGTGGGGAGAGGAAGGGGCAAAGCGTCAGTGCACTGCGCCCTCCTCTTCTTCTTCTGATTGGCCTATAACGAAGACAACAAACTTCGCATTTGGCGCAACAGGGAAATTCTGTTGACGATGTGGTTTTCACAACGACATGACTTTTGTCCCACACTTGCCGAGGATAAATGTGGGAGGTAAACAGCTCTTGGAACTATAAATCGGGGATCTTCGGTCACCATTATTGTCCAAGTCCTTGATCTTCATAACGCTGCACTTGGAAGAATGGAGAGAGAGAGGTCTGAATGAATGAAGGTGTGGGGCACACTTGGCGCCCCACTACAGCCCCTGCTTATATGGCCCCCTCATGAGCCCGCCCATTTCTACACGCGCACTGGAGGTGCACGTCGCTTGAAGGCGGAAACGAGGTTCATTGATTGATTAAAACTTTATTTATTGATTAAAACCTCATTTATTGAATAAAACTTCATTATATTGATTAAAACGAGGCTGCTTGCTTTTTCTCCCACTGCTGCACTTGCTGTCTAAGAAAACTCCGTAGAATAACGTATGTCATATGAAGGGTGCGTGGCTGCTTCTGGCGGCTAATAACTCTGGTTGTGTTTCCCCTCCCTCCCTCTCTCTCTTTTTTGAGCGTATACCGCTTCGCTTGCTGCCTGTGCCAGGCCGCGCTTACACACTGGCGCATGCTCATATCCACACGCTTGTACTCACGAAAGCTCCGTATAGGCTAAAGAGGCTACACAGGATGTAGGGCTGCACAACGACGCGAGAGCATGTGCATGACCCGTCGTTTGTCAGGCCGCCAGGAGCACGAACCCCGCGCAGCGTAACGATCGGAGGCACCAATGGTGTACACAATCTGCCCCTCTCTCTCTGCCCAACGACGCAACACTTTACCGCCCTTTTGTGCGCGCGCTCGTTTCACGCTGCTCTCTTAACGCGAGCACGCACGAAACACTCGCGGGTCTTTTACCTGTCCCTCGGTTCATGTCGTGGGCGCTGCCTCTCGAGGTTCTTAAAATACCCGGCGAAAATCGGCGCGTAAGGAGGAAGGGCTGATTAATTCCCCAAAGAAACCTCCGTGGGTGAGCGTGCGCCTTATTCCACGCGTGTGTATAGGCATACATTGCCACGAGGGAGGGCGGTGCGCGGTCATCTAGTTCGGCAACTTAGATGCGCGCCGATAGCACATGCCCGCCTCTGCGCTGAGGTTCAGGGCTTTTTCGAACGAAAGAGAAAAAAAAAAGGGGGGGGGGGGGGTAACTGAAGACTGATGGCTATCGTTTACGGAGGAGGTTGCGGGCAACGAGGCAGCACGAAAGAGGCTCTTTATTTCTTTCTCTTTTTTTTTTTCGTGCTGAATATACATCTTTCTCGCCGGTCCGAGATTCCTTGCGATCCTGCAACGCTCGCTTTCTTGGGTGTGCTTAAGCATCGTGAAACACAAGGAGCGTGGGGGATGCAGAGTGAGGCGTACAATAACTTGAGTAATGATCCTTCCCCCTGTTGTTCGGCAATGTGCCCATCCTCCACATCAGCCCCCTCTTTCCTCGCCCTCGTCTCTTATTTATTCCAACTTTCGTATGTTTCTCTGGTTTCAGCTGTCTTTCTGTGGTGTTCAGATTTTACGCGCTCAGTGTACCCTGTTTTAATTTTGTTTTATCTCGGGCCCGTCACTGCTTATCTCGGAGAGATAGCGGAACGCCGTAATTGCGGCGTTATATACAGTGTCTCAAACGTTGATACAGGGCGATTTCCCTTCCCTGCTACATTTGTGCCTCGGGCTGCGCTTCTTTTGTGCACGTGGCACTACTTTTGATACGACGAGCCGCTTTTCCTCTCCTCTTTCTTTCCTTCTTTCATTCCACCCCTTCGAGCCCTCTTACTACACGCTGTCGCAATTTACCGCGCATTCGCGCACACCTACGTAAGCGCGCATAAATAAAAAAGCCGCATGCCCCTCCGGTGTTTCTAGGCGCATGCATGCGCTGACCGCCGTGACGTATTCCGCTTTTCTCGCAGACCTTATCTTCTTCTCGCTAGCCTCGTGCGCTTTTGATTTTGCTTCCTCCTTTGGGCCAATTTCCGCAGGCGCGTGCATGCAATATCGTTCATGCTCGACCCAACGAAGGCGAGGCACACGGGACGCGGAGCTCGCCAGAGAGAGCCCCGAACGCGAAATAACCTTCCCGCCATGCCGCCAGCGGTCTTTACAACATACCGAGCGCGCACACGTACGCACCCTTCTCCCTTTCTCTCTTTTTCGTTAACCTGGCCACCATTGGAGAGATGCCGGTGTTCGATCTTGGTGAAACGAATCCCCCAGCGCGCTTCATTCTTCTCTCGCAGAACGCGCGCACACGATCTCGGAGGCCCCCATTGTTTTCGTCCTGTTTTTGCCGTGGTCGCGCTGCACTTCTTAGCGCCCAGCATAGCCAATGCCGCGCGGAGAAGTTACGGGGTTCGTTATCTTCTATACACCGAGAAGGGGTGTGGTCCACACGAAGTAAAGCACGGGCGGCTGCACGGCCAAATTGTTTCTCCTTCCCTCTCTCCCGTGCAGCATCACGGATCTCGGAGGTTTCTTTGCGTTCCTTCACCAGTACTCTCTTTTGAACCTGTTTTTAACCTCCCGGCAGTATTTTTCCCCACAGTAAAAGCTATGCTAAGGGAGCTACGAGAATGTAAACCACTCCTAAGGACTAGATAGCCGCCCAATGAATGCCCCGAGCTGGGCGCCTCATTTTCAGATCTTGATTGTTTTTCATTGATGTTCACTCAGCGATTTGCATAACGTTTGCCTCGCTACTTCCGGCTCTACATTGTATGCCTGAAAAAATTCCTATACTCACGAAATATTTCATTGAATTTCAAATAGAGTGCTGATCGAATCTTACTAATGGGGTATTGTCAGCTATGCTTGTCACCCATGTAACAGAGCGAACGCTCTCTAAATCAAGAGGGAAAGAGAAAGAGCCTTCAAGGACACGTTGGAGCTACGAAGATGCGGAAGTACGAGCGCCAACATTTTAATCGAGTTTCTACAAACTTTCTAATAGCCTAGACTGCTTTCGAAAAACTTGGTACTCGTGTTGGTCGAAAATCGTGTTTTCTAATGGGTCGTACTAGAACGGGAATGAATATTGAATTCTGAATTCTCTGACATAAGAATAAAGCAGCGAAATCTCAGTTCACATAAGAAAGCAGCTCGTTGCTGTTTGAAAATTCTTCGTCAAATATTATTGCGGCAGTAACATAAACGTGATCTTGCGTGATCAATAAGAAGTCACTTACGCCTGCCCATCGTCCGCGTCTTTCTGAAACACTCGCGCGTTCATCAGTACAGCGCATCCCTCGCCCAACTGTCAGTCATGTCGAGCAAGCAGTCGGACATTCGAATTTAGAAGTACGCGGCCGTTCCTGACTCCTGGCGACAGAAGTGAACGAAATAAGCCGCTTAAAAAAAAGAAGCTGACAGGAACGCCTCCTCCTTTCAACCTGCAGCCTGGGTTTTCTCGAGTGTCACTGTGACATGGCCGACCTCAATTTCCGCGAAACTATATTTCGCTACGGGTCTTCGAACCGAAAACGACGCCACGCCACGTCCACACTTACACGCATCTCGAGCTGCCAAACGCGAAAGAGAAGCGAAAAGAGCAAAAACACCAAAAAGAAAAATGCGAGCACACAAACGCGCTTGCAAGAAAGCACCGCTGTGAACGTATGCAGCTATGGCATGCTCTCTAAGAAAACGGACACAAAATGGAGCTGACTTAAAAAACAAAGAGGAGAGTCTCGATGTCAAAAAAGCGAGCAATAAAAACAGGAAGTGCTTCCAGGATTTTCGTCCCAGATCGCAATTAAGAGTGACGTCCACGGCGCGCTCCCGGCATGACAGCTTCGAGCCGAGGGTTTGAGTGGAAGGGGGGGGGGGGCGCCACCAGTCAACTGGGAACACTGAGCTGAGCGGCGACTGGATCGAGAATAGGTTTCCTCCTTTCCGTCTTCTTCAATCCTGTCTTTAGGTTTCGTTTTCGCCCCCGTGGACCTCTCACTCTAGTACACTTTATATTCATTGCGCTATTTCCTGCTCGTGTCTTTACAGACACGCTTTGGAATATGACTTCTTATTGAGCCCCTGTCACCGCGACTTATCCTCTTATAGACTCTGGTTGGCATCGCGTTCCCTCTGTCCCGTGCTGCCTTCTATGCATCATCATCGTGCAACGACATCACCGGTCAATTTACTTTATACCCATACAGTTTTCTTGTTTGTCGCAGCACCCCTACTATATAGCCGGGAATATTTGTGCTCTCGTGATTGGTCAACTCCAGGTCGCCTTTGCATTATACAACAGTCGAGCAACCTCCCACAGTTTAAGCGATACGGGTATACCACGTTGCACGCAAGGCTTTTATTTGTAAGTACGTGATGCTTGGAATTTCGCATGGGACCATTTAGCAATGTGGCTCATGTTACGTGGCAAACAACATTATGTGCAAACTTCGTTTACAGTCAACGTTTGAGTATTACTGCACGTCTAGACTAATAAGGATAATTTAATTTCCCCGTATCTATATTCAAGAGAGCACGAAAGAAGATCACGAGAGAGAGGTCAGGCTGGGCCTACGTTTGAGGCTGCGACTGCACGCAAGACAAACACAGTAGAGTGCTGTGGAAGCGCGTGGCACGAACTTCGTTGAAATTTCCCGTTACTGCGTCTTCTAACCTCCCCGTAAACTGTCTTCTTCACACTATCATAGCGCTGCCTTTGCTCGCCAAGGCTATTCAAGCATGAAAGTGTTCGTAAGAGAGCGTGAAACGCTGCGAAGCATCTTATAATCTTTATGGCATGATGTCTTCATGGTGAGCTCGCTCTATTAGTGTTTTTTTTTTTTTGCTGTCGCGTGCCAACCATGTGTCAAGTCATAAGCAACAGGTCTCTTTTGTCTTGGTAGAAATCCTAGGCCAACCTCCGCAACTTCAACAGAAAGGTTGGGGGATCCTTAAGGTTTGGTTTTAAAAGGATAACGCGATAGCAATATCCGCTCACACACACACACACACACACACACACACACACACACACACACACACACACACACACACACACACACACACACACACACACACACACACACACACACACACACACACACACACACACACACACACACACACACACCACCACATTCGCGTCGTTAGCCCGAGTCCACGTCTCAGTGCAGACCTAAACTGTGTGTCAAGGAAACCTAAAGTACAATCTCCCACTCTGTCGTAACTTTATTTGCACCCAACTCGAATTTTACAGCGAAAGCCGTTACGAGATCACAACACGTGTCCCGCGTGGTGCCGTAGTTGTCCGCCGCTGCCCGCCGGTGTCCGTTAGCACGATCGCACGAAATAAAACGGAGCTCAAATGAGAAACACCATGGATATAGTGGGCCTTGAAGTCGGGTCGACTGCGTGCTAGCCCTACCGCTGAGGCACGCCGGTGCTTGGGACTCGTTCGCAAACTTACCTTAGACAGGCTTGATGTCAGGAAATAAATCGCGTTAATAGGAGTAATAAAGCGTTTTAGAATAGCAGAGGAATAACCACGCGTCACACATAGCGAATTGCGTAACACCTGGGTCGTCCAATTCTCCAACTCATTACAAAAGTTTGTTCTTATTCACCTATTTACTGTGGCAAGTGCCTACTTCATCGTCGTCAACCATTGCATGCATGAAACACAGTATTCGCGCAAATTTTGTTGCAAGTGTTTAGCGGAAAGCACACTTCTCCGAAGAATGACTGAGGATAGCTTAGTGAATGGCGGCCTACTACACAGCAATTATGATTATGTATGGCGTAGTGGGCACCCAGCGAGTATGCTTCTAGCATTTACTCAAAATGTGTTTGGAAAAGGCTCTGAAAGGCCGCTATTCCAGCTTTCGCGGTGACTGTGCTGCGCGTTCCACACAAGCCTGGCGAATTTTTTTTTTTTTTTGTGCTAGCAACCACAGACGACGACACCGACACTGGAATTTCTGCTAAACGAGCTCTTTAAAGCTGCCGCGTTAAATAGGGAGCAGCCTGGACATAACTGCTGTCTCGGCCGTGGCGTACGAACGTGGCCCGAGTCGCGCTGGCGTTTTAGCTGGCGTCGTTCGCTCGCTCGTTACAGCCCTGTGGCGGCCGCGTGGCGCACGTCATCGACAACCAGCGTTGGCTGACTGGCTTGCTGAGTGGCCGGGAAGAATCTTGAGGTTCTCGACGTTTCAGAATGCGCGAACCTGTCATTCGGTGGCAAGTTCCGCAAACTGACATCGAACGGTTGGAAGGAAAGAAAGTGTCGTTCATTATTCGAACGAGGAAAGGAAAAGAAAGAAAGAAAGAAAGAAAGAAAGAAAGAAAGGAAGGAAGAAAGGAAGAAAGGAAGAAAGGAAGAAAAGAAGAAGAAAGAAAGAAAGAAAGAAAGAAAGAAAGAAAGAAAGAAAGAGAGAAAGAAAGAAAGGAGACGCTCAAGCTACGTAACAGACAAGTTAGCAGAACGCGGAAAGTTAAATAAAAACGATCAAAATGCGCCAGAGTGACAGAGAACTCGAACCGACAGGTTTGGGGCATCCGCATGGGCGACCAAGAAGGAAGAAAAAAAAAGGATAAACGCGACAAGGGGAGCCTAAATGGAACAGGCGAGCAACGGTGAAAGCGGCAATGAGGAGGCGCTGGAGGCGAAGGAGGTTTCCGCCGCTGCACGCGAAGACGACGCTGTGTCTGACTCCAAGACTCGGCGGCCCGCGGATCCGTTTTCCAAGATATACGGGCCAAGCGTCTATACGTGGTGCGCTCGTGTGTGTACGTGAGTGTGTGCGTGCACTTGCTCAGCTCAGAGCGCGACAGGGTCTCGCAGAAGTGGCAGTTGACGTTGTCAGACTCCCAGGTTCCCCTCCTTTGTTGTTATTTTTCGCCGCGCCCGAAGTTGTTGCCTCCGATATCGTAAATAATTGGCACTAGAGTTTCTTTTTTTCGGTGAACCGACTGCGACGCTTCTTTTCTTTTCCGTTTCGTTCGCGGTTTGGCAGCTGTCCCAACCTGGGAGCTCCTTCTAAACGTGGAGAGTTCCCACCATACGTTTTTTTTTTTCCTTCCGGCTGCGTAGCCTTTCACGTTGCTTATGAAATGTACAGTGATTAAAAAAAATTACGCGCTCTGTTAGTGAACGTAAGAGATCCTATTGTAAACGTTATACAACTAAATTGCACTTGAATAACAATGGCGCCCGCCGTGGTGTTCTAGTGGCTAAAGTACTCGGCTGCTGACCAGCAGGTGGCGGGATCGAATCCCGGCTGCGGCGGCTGCATTTCCGATGGAGGCGGAAATGTTGTAGGCCCGTGTGCTCAGATTTGGGTGCACGTTAAATAACCCCAGGTGGTCGAAATTTCCGGAGCCCTCCACTACGGCGTCTCTCTTAATCATATGGTGGTTTTGAGACGTTAAACCCCACATATCAATCAATTGAATAACAATGGTATTGCTGCAACACATTGCGAAGAATGACAAGCTGTGGAAGAAATCGGAAGATAACCAAACATCAACAATATAATAAAGGCAAGAAAGGGAAGAGAGAGATAGAAAAAGACAAGATAACAAGAACAAGTGCCGGCATTGCTATAGTGCACGTTGAGAAATTGAGGATGGAACTGTGACGAAGTAGGGCGCACGTTAAAGAACCCCAGGTGGTCAAAATTTCCGGAGCCCTCCACTACGGCGTCTCTCATAATCATAGCGTGGTTTTGGGACGTTAAACCCCACAAATCAATCAAATCAATCAACTGTGACGAAGTAGTAGTGAGATGTGGAGGATTATAAAGCGCATGCACACAATCACTACGCTTTACAGCATGTATAAACACCTGCTAATGATGGAGCCCTATCTTAATAAATACAGCAGTAACACAGCTGTAGCTCTTGCTACTATCTGAATGAAGGCTGAAACAGCTCATAGCAGTAATGGTTCAATATGGGGGCAGAGATAACATGACCGTGATTCAAGTGTCGCTCAAGCGTAACGACGATTCATATAGAGAAATGCCTCGCAAACATTGGAGCTACTTGTTCACAGCTTTCTGAATACGGCTTTGTATTCTCTGAGTCAGCTTGAGCATACATAGTGCGGGGATTTGAATACTCGCCACTGCGAGAGGAACTATAGGAGACAGGAAGGTGTGAAAAACGTGGACTTGGAATACAGAAGCAGGACGAGGTCGATAGCGGCCGATTCTCACGACTGCGCATGAATGGACATCGCCGTGCCCTGTCTGTGGCATCGGAGACTAATGGCATCATCACCAGCAAGAAGCGCGGTTCGCCGGTCTCGTGACACTCGCGCTGCACGGGAGCTCGACTTCGCCGAAGCTCTCGCAGACCTGGAATAAACGACGTGTCACCTATGTTCTCCTGAGTGCAGTGTCGTGCGTTGTAACACTGTCCACTTTGTTAACGCGTGGGAGTCAGAACCGTATATAGTCTCACGCGCGATGAACTCCGCAAGAACCACGTCTGTGTGGTGGTATAATATTGCCAGAAAACTCTCGTCCCGCTTGGCTATTGCGTGCAGCGGTACGAGTACACTCTCTTTTGGACAGTATCGCAGTCAAGTGCTTCTGAAATAAAAACGCGCCGAGCTTTCTGTTTTACGCTTTTGTCACTCCACTCGAAGGCTCTAAATGAGCGCGCGAAAGCGTCTTGCACCACGAGGTCTCTCGATGGAAAAAAAAAAAAGCACTTCGCTGGTTAACAAGTGTACACGCGGTGTCTTTTCTTTTGTCTCCTGCAGCTTGTCCCTGCGTTCAGTTTGCGTGCGTCCTTGAAGACATGAAGCGGGAGCGTCCATTGTCTGTCCCTCCCGCCGCGTCGATAATTGGTGGGCCTTCTGAAAAGCCAACCGCGTTTGTTGCTCCGCTACTGTGTTCCACGGCCGTTCGCAAGACGCTTAGCCTTTTGATTTCTTTCCGAGACTTTCGAACGTTTCGGCGCGCGAAGCTCTCGTTAGCCTGCCGCGGTCGTAGTTGCGGTGGGTAGACCTGTCGTTCGCTGTCGCACGACACACGACATCACGTCGCGTCGCGGGAACTTGAGCGCGCGGACTTGCACGCGATCGCTCCCGCTTCTATCTCTTTCCATCTCCCTCTCTTACGTCCGTGGCTCACTTAGACAACGGCATAGCTCGCTTTTTAGTGAGTTGCTTCGGAAATGATCGTGTAGGGCCTGCTGGCCTGCCTGACCCCTGCAAGTTGTTTGCGGTAGTTGTGCGTCCTTGAAGCGAAAGCACGTAAAACTGCGCTTTATGCCTGCACTGCGCAAGTCGCCTTCTCTCCTGTAGCATTTTATGTATAGACTGTCACACGCGTGATTTCTTTTTGTTGTCGCCGGTGTTTTCTTTTCAACTCCGTCGTAACTGCGATAGTTAAAATAAGGCGTAAGCCATTCGAGCTCCATGTCCCTGTGCAGTAGTTAGGAAAATTAAGATTAGGTTTGTTACGGGAAAGTATACTCTGCAGGTCATGGTTGCATGCACCTAACTACGGCATATTAGTTGTTTATAGTCGTAGGAAACTGTGAGTTATCAAACAACATTGGTGAAGTTTTTTGCTTGTTTGTTTATGTCCATGACGGAGCACTGATGTTTTTTCCTTGTAATCATTCCACAAACACCGGCTGTTACATCGCATTTGCTTTCACTGCACCATTCTTATCTCCCCTGTATTATGCGATTGATGTCGTTAAATTCACGCACAAACAGAAAAATAAGAGCACACAGGCAAGTTTGTCTTTCACTTTTTCATGTTTGTTTTATTACTTCTACATAACCTCTCCTCCCAGATACTCCAGAAACGTCTTTGTAAGGCGTGGTATAGCGTACGAAGGTAGCATGCGGTGCGTGCCGTGTACGTGTTCCGTATGTACTGTGCAAAAAGCACTGGAGGTTTGAACCACGATTTATAGCGCTTATTTGTACTTTCGTAATGCAATTCACGATTCTTCACAGCATACGACTTTCCACTACACGTAGTGCATGTGAACGCCACAAACATGTATATAGAGCAAGCATACATTGATCAATGACTAACATTCTGGTATTGTTATTTTGAGAATCTCCGAACCTTTCGAACAATACACATACTTCGACGTACCGCGAGCAGGTCAGGCAGTAAAAAAACTTACACACCTTGTCTGGTACAACTTGCAGCCCTTGTCTACGGGACTCGCTGGTATTTCGAGCAATCGTGACCCTTGACAAATCGTGAGATTTGTTCAGCTCACTTCCTGCTCCACAACCTGCGAAGAGGAGTACACAGTTTGCGGTTTCGCTTACGCGACGTTCGTAATAGTGAAAAACGAGCACGCAATCCAGCAATGCGCGGCCGTGTTTCTATCTGGCCACCAAACCACCGATCACTGTTGCTTTTAGTTCACTGAGCATAATAAGGCTTGCTGTATCGCACCCTCACAACCTTTTTTTTTCCTTGTTCGTATAATTTTGAACGATCAGATCGTCGGGCATCAGGGCTCAGATACGAAACCACCGCGTTGCGGTCAGCGCTGTTCATGCGGAAACGATAACCACGTACTGTTAGAGAACCCGCAGCTATTCGTTGAACGTATACATGAGGCCTCAGCGAACGGGCAGCGTGGTTTCGAGCGTCTTAAAGAAGAACGCGACCTGCATGCTAAGAGTGCGCCTTGAACTGACCACGCATAACTCTTTCGCGGGCGTCAGTTCCAATGAAAGAGCATTTGTAAAAGTCGGAGCAGCAGCTACCTTTCGCAGGCGCTGGCAGTGAAATCATTATACGGACTCGCACCGCGAGGCCGCTGCATTTTCTGAAAAACAGAAAAGAAGAATTAAATCAGGGAGATGGAGGAAGAACACATGTTTCATTTCAATTTCAAATTTTCTTAACAAGACGCGTTTCCCCTGTCGACCTAAACACCGGAAGAAAAAAAAGGTCGGTGAATGTATATGAGCCTGTGAACGACTAATGCCTGGTCTACAAATAATGAAAAAAATATGTTAAAAAGACAGGGTAGGCTGGTATGATTCATATGTGCACTGGTGGAACTCGAAAGAAATGCGTTCGCCGTTGGTCTCCCACGGCGGTTAGATATAAATACGCCTATAAATCATTTTCATCTCGCTATGGTATCAACGAATAGTACGCTCCTGCGGAGCATCGTAATGGATATACCTCGCGGTAACGGGCATACGAATCTTGCTAGCTCATCGCAGGTTGCTATATATGAAGCACTTGCCTGATCTCAACGTAGAATTCGCCCCCCCCCCCCCCCCATTTGCAACGACGGTGCGCGGAAACAAATGTTTGGGCCTGCAGGCGTCGGTGTTACGGGCGAATAAATCTGGCCACATCGAACTTGGTAAAAACAGAAAAAAATTATATAGAGCAGCAAAGAAAACAAGTATATATTTCATGCTGCTCAACGAAATAGAGAGCGAAATATAGGAAGAATGAAACGAACCCTGTCAAACATCTCAATTCAGTGGGGAACATCTGCGTTTGATTTATAAACACGCCGCCGGCTATTGTACGTTAAAACTGTACATGCTTGGTTGATAGTTAAGGAGTGACATGCATTATTTTAGTTTGCCAAAGCTTGCATGAGAGGGGGGAGGGGAATAAACTTTATTTAAAGCAGGCAATACGGCTTTGCCGTGGGTGGACTGTTCCTGCTGAGTCCAGGCAACCGAGATGAACTTCTTTTGGGAGCTTGTGCAATAGTTTCTCCGGGTGTTCTTAGTGGGAAGAACCGCAACGCCATCTGTTCTTGGGGGTCAAGCGGCCAAACCGTGTCGTCTAAATCACTGGAATTTCATACATAGGCCGGATTTTCGAACGCGCGTGCGCGTCTGTATATATTGTTTGTGCGCACACCATATATGCTTCTTACTTTTCTGTCCTCTTCCTTGCTTCTTGCGATATAGTACTTCAGAAGGAATTTCGCCACATACTTCGATATAGGGGATAATCATTCCTCTTCGCTATAACGATCATTATATTTCCCTTTTTTTCTTCGGATGACCGGATAGTCATGCTTTATTAGGTCTATCTGCAATTAGAGATCATGTATGTCTATAAGGTACCATTCATTTCTAATGAACGTAAAAAGTAAAATTTTTTTCAAGGCGCTCAGCTCCTGTCTATTTTAAGCACAGCCAAATAAATCGAACTGACAATTATGACAGGGGAAGCCTAGAGGATGTTAATTGTTGTAGTGAATTAATTGCTAGTTGTGGCGTAAATTAAAATTTAGCGTATGAAAATAACTTTCCCTCTGGTACCCACCGACTATAGATGATTTTCATCCACTTCAGCTCATTTCAATTTACGTCACAATTGGTATGCTGCAGTCAAAAAACAGCAATTAACATTCTCTAGGTTTTTCTTGTCGTACGTGTGTATTCTATTCATCTGTTTCAGTTGAAATGGCATTTTGTAGTCGACGAATTCGTGACTCTGCAAGACGCATGTAGACTACTCAATTTAACTAGGCTGTCTGCACGTTGCCCGGACGGACAGAATTTTTTCCACTTACGCGAGATCCATGGAGTATACGTTACTGTTTGTTTTGCCCTGAGACAAAACACGTCTCTGCGAGTACACATCGACCGTAATGACGAGGTCGTGGTTGAGGAAGACGAAGCGGTTCCCACGCACCGGCGTGGTTATCGGGCAGGACCTAACCAAAAATACCCTTGATATAAACCAACGCTCCACTATTCTTTCCTCCTTTTTACGTCCGTTAATAAGTCGGGATGATCATCCATCTCTCTCACCTAAATGCACGTTCATCTTTTGGCGGCCAAGAAGGGGTTTTCCTCATCCCTCCTCCCGTTGCGCTAGTTTTGCACTGTGTCACATTTTGGCTTCGGCATTTCTTTCCCAACCAATACAAACACGAGAACGATGCTTCGCCGGGTCAGCGGAAAATTTGCATACCTACTTGCCTTTCGCGAATGGACAAACGGGACTCTACAATCAGGACGACCTTCGGTACCCGCACCGTGCACATTTGTTCGTTTCCCTGTTGCATGCATCACTTGATAGCTCGCAGAAAATGGATATGGCCGTCTTACATGCTTGTCGTCGCTTCGAGACGCTGTTCGATAAACGTCTTACCGTTTTCTTCTTCTAATACTGTGCAGTGCCGCTGGCGCGGAAGTTACGTTTTGAGGAACGAGCAGATGCCATGCGTGTATACGGTGTTCCTCAGTGGCACATGTATCCGGAGCAGGTATGTCATCTGTGGATTGAGGCAGGATGGTGGCTTTGCAGAATGCACTCTTGTGTTTACAATTCTGGCCGGACAAATGTGCCACAACAAAAAGTGCATTAAATGTATGTTGTCCAAAAGATATGCACGTAAAAAGTATGTCTGCCTCGTAGCTCTATACGAAGATCAATCCAAACTACGCCTTATTTATGAAACTGGACCTGACTTCTGAACAAAAGCTATCAGAGCAATGCGGGTGGAGAGTAAAAATAGCGTTTGTTTGAAAGATAACGCAATGTCGCCGACAATGTATTGGGGGTCGAATCAATAAAATTTCTCTTTCGTTAGTGTGTGCTCCCATCGCTCAGCTGGCCTCGCCTATTATGTGTTCCGCATCGTGATTGCCTGAAATATTGTCGTACAAACAATTTAATTGTAAGAATTTTTTTGTGGATACGGGCCTATATAGATAAACATGTTTATGACGCAAACTTTGAAAATGGTAACCTTCGTACGGATGTCTGTAAAGAGTACCGTTCTTCTCGATATATCGAGGCATTTAGGGTGGTACAAATTCCCCTAATTCTCGCAGTTCATTGTTATAGAACAGCGTGTCGTCTCAGCGACCTTCACTTAACATCGAAAGCGCTACAACGTATGCCGGGCAATCGGCTGATCGCCCGCGTCTGAGCGCTGCAGAGTTCTGCTTCCTGAAGGTTTACTTCTTCCTGCCGAACGAGCGAAATCGCGGAGGAGAAGAGGGACCCACCTCCGTGGAGGGGGCAGGGCCGTATGTAATGTACGCTCGTGTGCCGTCCCGAGATCGGCTATTGCGGTCAATTCCTCGCCAATTTCGCCAGGCCGCCTGCCCGGCGTTTTCGCTGCAGAGCCGCGGGCGTCGCTTTGTCCGTTCGCTGCCGACGTTCGAATAAAACGGGGACGTGGGAAACGAAAATTCGAGCCGGCAGGAGCAAAGGGTGCCGTCGTAAGCCTGACGGACGAGAAAGCCGCGCGCGCGAAAAACGCTCTTGCCTTTCGACAATATTTACATGCGGCCCGAACACTGCATGCGCTGGCGCCCAGTGAATAATGCGTCTCGCGGTGTCGGTCGCAGTGCACGACCGTGCTTGGGTGTTCAAGGAGGCGTGAAAATTCTCCGCGGAATGGCCGGAGTCGTTGCATGCTCGAGGCGTTGCGCATAATTGCTCACGCTGTGCTCCGAGGGCATCTCGGAGCAGTTCTAGCGGTATTCGTGCACGGAGTCCTTCGTGCGGAGCGTGTAAATGGTGACCGCTAGCGCAGTTTTGTGCGGGCGAGGTGGCGCTTCTGTTTTAAACGACTCTGTATACGGTTTCCTGACCATGGGTGGCTTCACGGCGCTGGAAGACGGATCGCTGGTATTTTGACGTAGCCTATCCGTTACCCATTGACAGCCAGAGCAGGCTTACCGTGAGGGATGCTGCCTTACGTTGTTTCGTGAACCAGTAGATGATCGTGGTTATGAATTCGAAAGTTTTGGCCCCCATACGGGGCTTGTCATGGTTAGAAAGCACTAGCTTGCACGCGCGAACAGTTAGTGGGGTCATAATGTGTTCCGTACCAAGCAACATGCATTTGATGAATGACACGTACGCATTGCCGCAAGGGTATGTATATATATGCGCGTGTTATTCTTTTTTTTAGTTCGTACTAACTTAAAGACGTGTTTGTAGCGTGCACAGAATTGGGCTGTTTCACTGGTGGACTGGGGGATCACTATGGGGAACGTTCTTTTTCCGTTTATCTTTAATGCAGTGACATTTGTGTTTGATAATGCTGTGGCTATTCTACGCATCGAGTACCAGGAAATACTGCATCGACACTCTTCGGAAAGAAAACGGTCGTGGTCAACCCTTCTATACTTTTTGGGAGGGGTTTTAAAGTAGGAGAAAATAAGAGAAATAGTGACTGTCTGCAGCTAAGTGCGACACCTCAGCAGCGGCTCAGAAGAGAATAAGGTGAGGAGAGATTAAAAGGGATAGAGTAAGAAGTCAAGATTGAGAAAAGAAATGGGTTGGGGCACGGTCGAGGGAGTCCGGGGCACCGCTCGGCGAGAGCTGCACAGCGCCAGGAGTTCGCGGATGACACAACCGTTCAGCACGGAATCCAACAAGCGAGTTCCATATAGTCCTGGAGTCCTTTGGCGAAGGCTGCTATGGCCCGTGCGTTCTCGGTGTGTTTTATTTATTTATTTATTTATTTATTTGAAACAAAACCCGCAGCGCCACTTAGGCATTATTGCGGGGGGCACAGAGCCTCATAAAATGAATCCGCAGTCTTGCGGCCAACTACATCGGCTGGTAACGTGTTCCATTCAACAATGGATTGCGGAAAAAAAGAATGCTTAAAAAGATCCGTTCTGGGGTTGTATGGCCGTACTTTAAATTTGTGATCATGACGGGAGGATTGATAATACGCTTTTTTTACGTTTGTTTGCACCTACATACGTTTTGTTGCACCTCGAGGTCTAAAGCTGCCTCTTGCTCCTTAGGTGTTAACTGATGTACGATATCATATCTAATGCGAGATTCTTTTGGCTGGAACACGAAAAGATTGACCTTGTCCTAGCAAAACCTACATGTCTTGTTGGAAAAATTCTCTGTCTCACGTTATTTGCACACTTCGTTGGAAGACAACTTCAATCTGCACACACATATAGACCCGTAGACATGATACTCCCTTTTCAATTCATATGTGCCGCCATATTGTGCTTTCACGCGAATGATTTCTCGCTTTCATATGTCTTGATGCGTAATTACCATACCGAATGGTCATGGTTCTGAGCATTCGTTCTCGTAGCTATGCAACACCGAATGCTCCCGTACTGCCGCTTTCATGCGTGTGAATCTACAAAAGCACGGTTCATTTAGTTGTCAGCCGTATAAGAGAGTCGAGCCGAGAGGATGGTACTTAAATGCTTCTGTAATGTAGTGTATAGACAAAATGGCTTCATTATAATGTGTAGGCCAACTCAAGCCCATAGTGCAGAGGGCGTCGCATATTTCGCCTACAACGGGGGTCAGTGTAGCGGGCTAAGAGTCCAATCCCTGGCTCCGTTGAGGGCAAAGGGGACGCGTGTGACGAGCGAGTCCAATTTGCTTTGGGCCGTTTTTCCTTTCCTCGTCGGGGCGCGTAAACTGTGTCGTATACCCGTTCCTAAACGCCCCGGTGTCCAGCGAGTGCCTATACGACGTTCGCACGAGTCCGGGAGACTCGGTCAGTCGTGCTTTGAACGCCGCTCGTGAGAAACGGCGCGAAAGAAAAAAGCTCGGCTCGGTGGGAAAGAAGACGACACGTATATAGTTTTGCGTATTGCCGCCTGTGTGTACTGCGAGCCTTTTCCCCCTCAACGTGGCCCGCCCCGGAGTTACGGGCAGACTGCACGCAACACGGCGCATCTTACACGTCCTCTTGTTTCTTCTGGAGCGTTTAGTTAGCGACACTTTTTTCCTGCATCGGCGTGAGAATATAGCGGTGGCCATTAGTATGTCCAGTCAGCATTCGCGCCATATATATTGAACCAAGTAGCTATATTTTGTATTGTCTCTTTTTGTTTTTTTAAGATTGGCGGGGAGGTGGTGAGCAGTGGGAAATCAACCCTGACTACGGCAACTCAGTCTCGCGAATAGCCGTGCAAGGAATACATGGTGGCGTTGGAAATTTTGACATACTGATATTTCATTTCTGAAATGTCGTCGTTAGCGAGCACAGGAAAAAGTGGTGTAATGATGAGACTATTCGAATTAAGCCTTCACACTTTTGCAGTACCTGTTTTTTCTTCTCTGTATACAAGTGGCACAAGGGAATGCCGCGAAGTTAAAAACAAACAAATGAATGAATGTATGAATGAATGAATGAATGAATGAATGAAACCATGTTTATTCCGCTTTGCTCACGCCGAGGGTGTAGCGGTGGATGTTTGCTATAATGAGTAGTCTCACGTTTAGTCGGTATTAAAGCACTAACAAATAAGTTTATTTATCATATTTCAAAACGTTCAGCACGTTGGAATGGCTAGGGAAGATTAGGATCGATTGTGTCACGTAGCGTGCTAGTTAAGGGCGAAGCACCTTAAAGCGTGGGTCGTGCGTGTCCTGTATGTACTAGCCATATCTCGTTTTAGTCCTTGGAATGTCCGCTAGATAGTGGTACTTGTATTGATGAATATATTATGAAAAGATGCGAGATGGTGGTACTTGGAGTGTTCACTAGATGGACTGGCGGACGGACGAACAGCCAGCCAGACAGACAGACAGACAGACAGACGGACAGACGGACAGACGGACAGGCGGACGGACGGACGGACGGACGGACGAACGGACAGACATGCGGACGAACGGACGAACGGACAGACATGCGGACGAACGGACGAACGTACAGACATGCGGACGAACGGACGAACGGATAGACATGCGGACGAACGGACAGACAAACAGACATGCGGACGAACGGACAAACAGACATGCGGAGGAACGGACAGACATACGGATGGATGGATGGACGTATGGACGATTCACGGTTTTCCGATAAAACCCTTCGAACCTTCGTCCCACTCATCATCACTCACTCGGTGGATATACTGTGAATTTTTTTTTTCAGTTTTCTTTTGCACACAACTGTTTGGTATTGACACTGTCCAGCCATGTAAACTCCTCATCTGCTGCATAACGTGCGGAAGTGTTTAAGTAATGTTGGTTTCTTTTTCAGAGGCAGCTCATCAGAAACGCGAATAAGAGCTATAGGATGGGCCCAAAAACTTCCACTACCATCGTGCGCATAATCTTCGTAGTTGCACACGTGTGGCAACAGTTGGCGCGCAAGCATTCAACGTCGCGTCTCCAGGTCACGCAAGTGACCCATGGCAAATATACAAGTTACCCCGGTGTTTCACCACAGCCTTTCTTTTCTTCCGGTTCTCAGTGGTATAGTAACGAGAGCAAAAAAAAAATAGTCGGAAATAGCACGAAAAAAGAAAATAATGTCAGCGAATGCTGGCCCGCATTTTCTCTGGAGCGCGGGTCAAGCGTGATGCCCGCGAACGCCTTGCTTCCACGGAAGTGCAGCACGCGCAGACACACAGTCACACGCGTGGTTCAACTGGCGGCGAACTACATTTTATCTTGCACGCTGTCGCATTGTTCGCCGCGTTCTTGCGCCGCCTGCACGAGGTGATGATTGCCCGATTTCCTTGGCCAGTCCATTTTTTTTTTACTTCTTCATTTCCACACGTATAGCGCCCGACTTTCTCGCATGCAGCTATTGGAGCGCCTGTCATTTCGGAGCGTAGTGCGTTTCCCTGAGAAAGCTTGACCAATGCGGTGGGAGTAGCGTATAATTTTTGTTTCCTTTGTTGGCATTTATCGACTTCCCGACTGGAACAATGTATAAACGTCCGATCAAGACAGATGTCTCGGTAGATTGAAGGCCAGACTCTTAGCAGACGGCCGTTAAACTCAGAACAAACGTTTTCTTTTTCTCTGATCATTTAGTTCCTGCTCTTTCAAAGTGCAATCTCTTTTCGGTTTTCGTCAATGGCGTCGCGTTTTACGTAGACATTTCTCTGGTGGAAGACAGCCTCCCTGCGTTTTACGTGGCGATGTTTTGCGAATGACGCTGCGTGAATTGTCCTGCACGTGTTGTTTTCGTATCCGCAGAGGTGGGAGACAGACGTAAAAGGGTCCCTTTTGAGCACGGTCGGACAACCCTGCTAATCAGTAGTGGAGGCTGCCGACAACACGTGAGTGAAACATTATTGCGCAGCACGCGGCCTGTAATTTACAATTTATTCTCAATGTCAGCTAGAAATTGCTCATTCTTTTCTCGACAGATAATGTCATATACGCAGATGACCTCGCTCTACACCCAAATTCAGGACGATTGGCTGATTTGAGCGCCGTGAGTTGCGTAGTTCCGGCGGCGGCCGCCGAGGCCGCCACGTGCCCGTGTGCGCGCTCGCAATCACACCGAACGTAAGCGGTGCCTTCGCAGAAATAAAAACCAAGGCAAAAAAACAGAAAAGTGCCTAATGTCATGATGCGTGCGCAACGTAACATCTCTATCCCGGTGCCATGCCTGCTTAGCTTCCAGCGCGCACGTTGGAATGAGGGGAGAAAGATTTTTAAAGGAACACTAAAGACAAATATTAAGTCAATATTGACTGCTGAAATAGTGGTCCACAAACCTCGCAGTGCTGCTTGTGTACCCACGGGAAATGCTTATTTTGAAATAAAATCACGTTTTAGTGGTCCTCATTGCGTTAGCACACTTCAAATTACCTGCCTCAAAGTGGAAACGTTCACGTCGCTGTTGCCGTGCACAACGTTGCGCGGCTTTACTGCGTAGCCGCTGACACAAGTGAGAGCCACAGCAGCAACAACGGCCACTGAACAGTTTCCTTCCATGGCCTCCGGGATTGGTTCAATTTATTTAAGAGGGCCCCGCTACATGGTCCGACGTGTCCAGTTTAACCAGGCGAAAATTTAACTTTTGTACCACTCGCGCCATTATCGCCCGGCGGTTTTTTTTTTACGAATCAAACAGAAAAGAACAAGCAGCATTTTATTACGTATCTTGATGCATGGAAGTTTCTTTATTTAGTGCAGCTAGTTCGATTACGAGTTATTAATTGTTCGTGCTAACTCTGACGTCAACGGGTTCACTTTGCGAATGTCCAGTCGCGGCGCATGTGTTCTCGTTGATTTACCGCAATTTCTCAGTGTGTATAAGGCGCTGCTGTTGATAACATTGTCGTTTAGGACGTTTTTATACATTGAGATTTCACTCTGACGTGTATTGTTATTTGACTTTAGTGTCCCTTTAAGCGTGCAACAAATCTCTGATCTGCGCTCGTATGTTAATTAAGGGATTCTGAAGAAATGTGTGGTGGTCGATTCGTGAGGCTACAGACTCATTTAGTGCACCAATTGAATGTTTACTTGAAGAAGCGTTGCACGGCCCCTTTAATGACAATAAATGCAGGTAGCTCTGAATCTTAGATTCCATTGCTGTAAAGCCAACTGTGCTCGGAAGCACGCTTCGAACATGCATGAGCCGTAACGTTTTTCACGAACTGGGTGTTTCATTGTTTTTTCTGCATGTAAAGTTCAATGAGCAGCAAGCACAATTCATTCTCAGAAGGCACTGTTATCGAAGCATTACACGAGGAAAAGGAGACTTGCCTTAATAAGTTGGGTTTCGGGTGCTACAATCGGGATACTATTACAGAGAACACATTTATGATGAACCTCTTCAGAAATTTCGACCGCCTAGTTTTGTTCCTGAGTGACATCGCAGAGGTCACACGGGCCTCTAGAATTTAGCCTCCATCGGAATTCAACCACCGTGACCGAGCTCGAACCCAAGACCTTCGTTCGGGCCAGCGCAGCCGAGCGCTGTAACTGCTGTATCAACGCCACGTCAAACACACAAAAAAAGCTCGCAGGTTTTGTCCTTAAAAGAAGCCGTTATAGATGAATTCGCTGGCAAAATAACATTCCCCAGAAGCACGCGTGGATATGGCCCTTAATCGTTCTTACAACAAGCACAAGTCTGTATACAGGTTCTACCACGCGTGGCACGCCTCGATAAAAAAAAAATATCAAACCAAACAAACGAGAACCTGACCGATTCCGAAACATGCGACGCTTTACTTTTCGCGCTACGCAATGTTGTCGCTCATGTCGCGCCACGCCTTCTTGTCACTGATGCGAACAGACAAGGCAAACAGATCCGAAACCCGTATACGTATGGGCCTCCTGCACGGCCGACCTCGTCGACCTATTGCGGGCCGTTTCAGTGACTGGCTTCATCCTATCTCTCCGTGGCTAAGACGCAGTGAGGGGGCACGAGTATGTGACGCAACAGAGCGTATATATATACAACTCGCACGAAACCACACCGCCGTGCAATAAAAATGGCGCGCATGCCACTCCCGCGCATAGAGTTGCATGCTGACACGGGCCGTGGCAGCTTTTTCGCGCTGGAAACGTGTTTTGCCGCGGTTATCCCGCAAAGTTTCTCTCGCTCGGCGTTAATCTCTCGGACTTGGTGCGCGCGATGCGTCGGAAGCGAGAGGTTGGACCACGGCACTTTACCATTACAACAGCTCGTTCCCATGGAACGCCACCGCGTATATAATCCCTCGGTCACGACGGATTTGCATGCCTTATATAGCCCGGCTCGCTAAGGCACACGTATGGCGCGGAGCGCCGATGTTACGTATAGGTTACACGTTCTGTTCCGCGTTCAGGACGGCTACCGCGGGCCAACGGCTTTGACCTCGACGTCTTTTTCAAGCCTGCGACCGATACACTTTGCTCCGTCGATGTTTTCTTTCACCGGGGCTTTTCGCTTACCTCTAAGACGTGATCCTCGTTGTATACCGATATATTTATTTATACTGTGCGAAGTTGTTTTCTGTTTTATCTTCTCGCCTCCAGGTTTTATGACAGCGTTGTCTGGCAACAAGATTTTTTCCCCATCCCCGGTGATAAACATGGTACTTCGATCGAACCTATCAATGGCGGAATTTTATAGCAGAATTGCACCTTGACTTGTATAGGACAAACGCTAAGCTCTGACGTGTGTGAACGGTTAATTCTTATCACTAGTCTGTGGTGTACGTATGTCGCTTGTCTCAGTCGTGTTGTGCGTTTTTATCACGCGTGTCTAACCGAAAACAGAAGAACGTCATCTGTGCAAGGGAAATGTTTCCCACTGGTAACGATTACGAATCAAGTTAAACGCTTTTCGTCACGAAACTCGAACGGTGAGAGTTTCGTGGGCTAGCTGCGTCACTGGACCAAATCAAGAACGTACGTGTTGAAAAAGCGGTGCTTGCTCAAGTTTTGGAAGAATTTCTACAAAAAAAAGTGCGGTTAGACGGCTAACTATTCTTTGAAAGTGATGCGTTTCGTTTAGTGATGCTTATGTTTGTGACACTGATCGGGCCTTTTGTTTGGTGCCCCTGGATACGTTGTGGATCTGTTTTCTTTTGAGCTGCGTGGCTCTATGCAAGTAAGCATCTGCGAAGGCTCCAGTGTGGCACCTCCTGACGGCAACAACGTTCTCTTTTTCTTTCTTTCTTTCTTTCTTTCTTTCTTTCTTTCTTTCTTTCTTTCTTCTTTTCTTTCTTATTGCGTGTTGCTCCGTCCTATTCCCTTCCTGCATGCCGGGATTGGAACCGTCGTGCACGTTTTTAGCATGAATGCGACACTTTAATTTCTACAAGGCAACAACGACTCTAATGCATTCGTATCCGGGCAACGATGAAATGAGGTAACGTGAAAGAACGAGTCACGTCGATTAATGATCACATTGCTGTATCAGACACGGCCGATCACCGAAAAGTCCACCTACGATCGAGAGAGCATGTTCGTTATTGGAAAACGGTACATACAACATGCGCATGCAGCTGGCTCTCCTTCGACGGCCTTATTCAGGCATTTTTACTTACTCGCGGGCACCGGTTGTTTTTTTTTTTTCGTGTACTACTACAACGGTATCTGGTGAGAAAATGCCCCGCCGTGGTGGTCTAGTGGCTAAGGTACTCGGCTGCTGAACCGCAGGTCGCGGGTTCAAATCCCGGCTGCGGCGGCTGCATTTCCGATGGAGGCGGAAATGTTGTAGGCCCGTGTGCTCAGATTTGGGTGCACGTTAAAGAACCCCAGGTGGTCGAAGTTTCCGGAGCCCTCCACTAAGGCGTCTCTCATAATCATATGGTGGTTTTGGAACGTTAAACCCCACATATCAATCAACTGGTGAGAAAATGTATGCTTTGCTCGAAAAAAAAATTAAATGGTGGCCCTTAATGAGATGCATGAGCGAGTTTCGGCGCATCTCTTCGCGCTTATGACAGGCGTTCCACATATGCTGTCGAACATCGTTTTCTTCGGTAAAACCATCGTTACGACCATGAAGTCACCCCACTGCGCATCATAATATGCCTGCGAACATTTGTGCGCACGAAGGCATCTCCTGCTCACACCGCGAGCATCCTTCTCCGTTCAGTGGGCCGAGGCGGATATACGGGAAGATACGGATGGACAGAATAAAAGAATCGTTATGAAAGCACAGTTTTGCAAAACTGATTTTCCCGTAGTCTTCTCCGGCCGTCATTCGTGCGACGAATATCAAAGGCAGGGAACTCACAAAAGCGAACGCAACCAGACATGTGGGGGGCTCCGCTGCATCGAAGCGCGCTCAGGGTAGGGATCAATCTTTGGAGAAACCTTGAAAAACGCCTCAGCCGCGCAGGACGTCGTCGTTGAAAGCGGGGCTCGCGTGTTCGCAGCCTTTAAAGGCCCAGTGTCAGCGCGCCGCACACACGGGCGAATATGCATGCACGTAAGCGCGCGCTGCTACGGCTAAGAGATGCCGGCCACATCTTATATACATGCACGCACAGACATGCGGAGTTGTGGAGGCTGGGAACCCGCTCTTTTCCGAAAGACCCGAACGAAACAGGCGCCGCATCAATCCTGCAACGACGGAACCTTGATTTCGCGGAGCGAGCGAGCGCGCTTACACAAAGCGGCCGTCCAGCGCTTAAATCTATCTATGGGCTTTTATTTCGGCAAATTTTTGTTTCTTTTCTTTTCTCGGTGCGTTTCGCTTCCGCCGTTCAAGTGCTTGTCAGTCTCAAGGCTGTTCACTGCTTTCTTTTCAAAGATTTACTCCTTCGCCGTGAGCGACTGGCGCGCGCGTTCTTTTCAAAGCGACGATGAAGTGCGCGCTAGAAAAGGAACGTGAAAGTGTTCGGGGTTGAAAAGAAACGTGGCCGACTTTTGGCGTCTTATTGATGTATAGTCTGAAAACGAGGCGTTTCTAGTGCACTAGCAGGCGACATGTCAAGAGGCATAAGATGTGGCACGCTTCTTGTTCAGAAACGTTGTGTAATACTGAAAAAGAGGGCGAAGGAGAAGGTGTCATATAGTACTTGCGGAATGTCGCACGTGCGTATCAGTGGCCTAGAACATTTAGCGTCATCTAGGCGGCAGTAAGCGTGCTGGATTGCGTTGCAAGCGGAAAACTTTTGTATGCTGCACGTTGGGTTGAAAAGTGAATGGGCTTGGATCTCGCTGTTGGGACCGTGATCGAGACTATCTATGCTATCACATTGTCACTTTTAGAACACTATATAATGAGTTATGCATCCGCGTGCTCTGTAATAGTCAGTCATCACTTTTCTTTCTTTTCTCTCTTTGGCTGCTGACCCGCAGGTCGCGGGTTCAAATCCCGGCTGCGGCGGCTGCATTTCCGATGGAGGCGGAAATGTTGTAGGCCCGTGTGCTCAGATTTGGGCGCACGTTAAAGAACCCCAGGTGGTCGAAATTTCCGGAGCCCTCCACTATGGCGTCTCTCATAATCATATGGTGGTTTTGGGACGTTAAACCCCACATATCAATCAATCATTTCTTTTTTTTTCTCTCTCTCTCTCTCTCTCTCTCTCTCTAGAGTTTTAGGCAGAAAATCGCACGACGGCAGTATATCAGCTGCCATGCATACGAAGGGCGCATCTCTTCCACAACGCCATGCAGACTTGTTAGCGCCATTTCTCCCACACAGCTCGTCACACTATAGATGACCCCTGCCGGGCCAATGCCACAGCGAACGTGCGACGTTCTCGAGACAAAGTTTCCCTTGGACTACGCCGTCCTCTCGAGTAGCTAACTGGTCGAGAGAGCGCCAAATAGCGCGAAGGCTGGAATGCACTCGACCGCTCCGTCGCGACACGTCGTCCCACGAGGTGCGTCTTGAGGGCGAAGCCTCACTGTCGTCGGCGAGTGCTAAGACGGCGGAAGCCGCGCTCTTCAGTCGGTCGCCCCTCGCGCATCACACTCGACCTAGTACGACGTAGTACGCGTATACGTCGAAGAGTAGCTTATCCCGAGAAGAAAACGCATTGACGGTAGCAAAGGGGGCGAAGGCCCTTAAGCGAAATGGCGGCGGTGCCTCATTTCACGCTCAGCCGGTTATCCATCAACCGCGGGGCGCATTAAAGGAAAAGGAAGGCGGCGGTGAGGCGACAAGCCTCAGGAACCGAGCTCTTTTTGCGGGGGTAGCGCTCGCCTTCTTTCCGTACGATCCATCCTTGCTTGCGTGAATACTTCGGCGCTGCTGAGCGTAGCTGACGGTCAACCGCGACTACAAAGCGCCGGCAGAGGGGGGGTAGAGCCGAGAAGTGTGTACGCCTAGGCTGTTTGACGGTTCAATTCGCCGCCCGTGTTGTTGTGCAGCTTGCGTCAGGGAAAGAGTAGTGCGGCTTTTCCATCTCTGCGTGGCCGGACAGCTCCGAAGTCTTACACTATACCACTTGCCCGCCGGCTACGCATGCACCGTCGCAGTAGGACTTGCGAGACGATGTCCTCCGCAACCGCCAGTTTGATGTCCGGCTTGTCTATCGCTTTGCCACCTTGTCTCGAAAAGCTTTCACGTCACGCCGTGTTTTTTTTTTTGTTTGCTTCGCGCTTACAAGACACGCTTTGTCTTGTAGAGATTATAACGCCGTCGCTGGACACCTCTGCCACGAAGCAACGAGATAAAAATCTGACGCATTTGTATACGCAAGCCCTTTCGTGGCCGGTTCCCCCATTTCTTCTTCCTCTACAGCGCAAGTATGCCTTTTCTGTTTTCTGTTTGCGTTGCGTTCTTTTCTTTTTACATCCTGTCAGAACCTGCAAGAAATCAACTTTGTGCCGTTGTCTCGCCCTCTCGATCCGACGCAATCGAAACGCCACGCCGTGCGCACTGGCAAGAGAAAGCGGCAGCGTATACGCATGCGCACTGGCCGTCGCTTTCGCGTGACCTTTTAGTGCTCCGAGTTGTAACAGGCATCATTCCTGGAGGCTCCACTGTCAGAAAACGATCGAATCGAGAATGGCTCAACTAGGACTTTTCGCCTAGCTGGATTCTTTCTTGTCGCCCTCTTGCGCAACTACGCTGTTGATGATCCAGCTTTACGTCCTACGTGTGCCCTCTCGCGGATTAAACAGGACATTTAAGGGCTAAGTGACGCACAAACTTCTGTTTTCACCTTCTTCGATCCGAGTCATATCGGCGTAATTTCGGCCTCTTTAACATATTTTGAATAAAGTGTATCTCACTCACTCACTCGATGCGAAGGCGCAGACTAGAGCCAAGATTATCTTTAGAGTCCAGAAGCGCCGCGGCATAACGTGGTTATCTCGAGAAATTGCGTATTTACGAGTCGTTATACTAAAGCTATTTCGTGACGCGTTTCAATCCGTGAGTACTGCATACATGTTTGTGTTCTTAAAATACTATGGCGAACGCAGATTCCTTCAAAGTCATCCCCAGTGCATCCGTTGTAATAAATTAAGGTAGTGTCGACTCTGAAGCTCGTTCTACTAGTTGTGAGTGAATAATGAAAACGCTGACATTAGCCTAGTTGGAGGATCACGTGGCTCGCTTCTCCGTAGGTATAAATTGAGTTACGGTTGTTTCCTCAAAAAGTGAAGCCGCACACAGCTGGCACATGGCGTGCGGTGCTGCTTACAGTGTCTCGTTAAATTGTTTTCCATATTAACGTCATAACTAAGAGATAAATTCACCACACGCAACGTTCAGGAGGTGCGTGGCAGCGTGTATAAGGAACGTGAGTAGCTCGAGGCGCTAGTCGTGACACAAGCTAGTCAGAACCTTTTGCGACGCTCGGATGTGGAGAGCTTCCCGGATGAACCCTGCTGCTGAACTTTACACCGAGAGTACATTTAATCGATAAGCTAAGTTGATTTCGATGCCACATTAAAGGAGGCTTTGTCCTGCCTCGATTACCAGAAAGGGCCGAGTAATCGTTAATGCATGCTCCAATGATGTCCACATTCGCTGCGAAACAGCTCGTTGCCCAATTATCCCGTAGGCAAACAAAACTTGTTTAAGTGCATGCGCAGTGTATGTGGGCTTCTGTAAAGGTGCCGCTTAAGTGTTGCGCCACTGGCCTCAATAGCGCGCTATCTCGAAGCGGTGCTATGTTTACTGCATTAATTCAGACTCTCCAGGTGCAACACAAGCGTGCCCATGTATCTGCCCCTAAGGAACGATAACAAGGGTCCTCGATAGGCGTTTTTAATTAACGAATTGGCAACACGAGAGCGCGTGTTGTGAGCTGAGCGACACCCTTTACTCTGCGCGGAGGGTAGCTGTCTATGCATGGTTGGTAGTCTACAGCTTTCACTGAAATAGAGTGCATTCAATTTGATCTCTTCCTAACGGGCGCGCTTCGGTCGTATATACGTTACTTGGGATAGGGCAAGATAGCATCGGCACGCAGGAACAGTTAATGGCACAACGTCTGGTGACCTTCAGATGCGTTTTGCATCATGTATCTTTATGAATCTGTTAAATAAAAAGATTACATAGTCCCGTATGCATTGGGCTACGATCACTCGGAGGCTTAAGGTTCCTCCTTCTTTTTTCTTCTGTGGGAAGTCTGTGGCATTTAGCCACGCCTCCACCCCTAAAGCGTTCTGCACCCAAAGTGGCTATGCATTGCCTCCGGGCTCGGAGGCAATAAAAGCTTTTCGCGCCTCACGTAGTTCTGCAGGGCCTGCTGTATCAGCGTACCTTTGACCAAGCTAATGTATCATGTGGCGTTACATCAATGTGACGGCATAGCGACGCCTTAGTGGCGTCACAAATTTTGGCGACTTGTGACGTCGTGGTGTAATCGTGAAGTGGCGTCATCACGCGATGATTTCCTGCTTAACTCGTCATTTTTCTTTTTTTTCATCAATTGCGCATCACGTCTACGGTCATTTTTCACGTTTCAAGATTCATCTAAAACTTTTGCGCCTAATAACACTTGGCTGACGTAGGTTTACTTCACTAAAAACTTTCGAGGATGTGGCACTGTGAGACGCATATACATGGGACAAGTGCGTAACTATCACACGCACCTCAAGCTATTTGGTCTGCAAGGCCAGAAAAAAAAAAGAAAGTAAGGCAAGACAGAGTGAAAGATACGTGCGTGACCAAACGCATTTTGGCTCAGGACCTCGTTATTCGCCTTTGTCTTTCTGCCGCCGACGCAGCGAAATGCGCGAAATGGACCGCTTGGCTCTTTTTCCTTCCTCTTTCTTCCTCTCGGTATTTTTCTCTGTTCATTTCTTCTTTTTCATGGTCAGTACTCTTCGAACTCAATTCTCGAGCTCGTCTAAGGAGGCGGCTAGTGGAGGGGCGATCGGGCAAAGCCGAGAAAGAGACCGCGAAGGAGCCACCGGGGCGGCCAAAGTGGCTTCGAAAAAATCTGGGCGTAGCTGGCTCAAAATGGATTTCGCCTCCCCCTTCGAATAGTGCCGCCACTGCCCACCGCGCTGCGTTTGTTCGCTCCATCTTTTGTGTGAGTGCCACCCCCCCCCTCTTCCTTCATCTTTCTTTTTTTTTTCATCTTTATGTTCTCTTACTTTTCTTTACTGACCGCATCGTCGTTTTCTCCGACGCGCTTGCGTGTTCGGCAGTCGCGTAAGAAAGTAGGGGGGTGGGGAAGACTCGGAAATCGTGCTTGGCTTGGCTAAGTGCGAGGAGTGTGTATACCTTAGCTCCTCAAAGCTGCGCGCCCGTGGTATTTCTCCTCTTAAAGTGAAGAAGGCCAGACACGGGGGGCTGCTAATTTTTATTTCGACCGCACAGCGCTCAAGATGGACCTCGCTCCGCTTTTCTACTTATGTCTCGGCGCGTCTTCTCTTCTTTATTTCCCTTTTCTTCACATCACCTTTCGAGCATCGCGACGTGCCAACACCAACTGGAAAGGGTGTTGGACGTGCTCGGCCACTCGGTTAAACAGCGAGGGGGGTGGGGGTGGGGGGGCACGAAGCCTCTTTCGCGGTGATCTAATACATTTCGATATTGTTATTCTTCTACCAGACCCCTCCTTTTTTCTTTTGTTGTTGACGTTATCATTCGTGCAGCTCGTGTTCTTGCCTTTGTTGACTTCGTATACTTCACTGCAAGCTCCCTTCTGCGTTGCTTGACCGTCGCAATCGAGTTCGCGTTTTGTTTTCCCTTCGTCTTGCTGGGCGTGTTCGCGTCAGGCACGAGGAATGTCTTTTGTGCTTCCGGAGAATTGAACATCGCGCTGTGCGAAGCGGGATTTTCAGATTATGCGAGAGATGAACGGAGAGGTGAAAAGATAAAGAATGGGAGGGGAGGAACGAATGAAATACGGAGAAAGATGATGTTCGTTTGCCCTCGTCCTTCTTACAGAATTACAAAGACTGGTCTGCTTGATGCAGTTGCAGCCTCCGAATGAAGTGAAAGAGAGAGATGGAGAGAAATAGAGCTAGTTTTATTCTTTGAGAAACCGTGGTGCATACACATCACTTTGACGCGCGTTCGGAATGATAATGGGAAAGCAAAATCGTTTTCCCGTCGACATGTCCTGCTGTTTTCGAAGGCGCGACTTCGGCGAAGTTGTAGCCTTCGTACGTGTATGTGGCGTCGCGTCGATGCTGTGACTGATTGTAGTGCACGAGGTGCGTTGAAAACTCACGTATTATATGGAACTTGTTTGGTCTGTTCTTCTATAGTCGGTTACAAACTAAGAATAAATACACGCTCCGCCCCCAGTACTGCAGCACGCCTGTAATTAATCTGCGTAACAGGGCAACGACTGTCAATTTCTGTTTTAATGATAAGCACGTTTTCGATGGTAATGCAAATACTACGCATATTGTAAAAACGTTAGGTTTCGCATTACGGTGAATTCGGAATTTTTTTATGTGAGTTGCAAAAATGTAGACTTTTTTGACCGAAAACTAACGAAATAAACACGAGCCTACATGAACAATGTCTGAAATCTGTGAAATCTGTTTGACTTCATGTGAATAAGCGACTGTAATTGAGTAAACAGCGCCTTGGGGATGGCTTTCAGCTCTCCCTTAGTAGAGTACCGAGTACTCTAAATTGTTAACCACTTTTTCTAAACACACACAGACCAGAAGTTTCATGTTACTGGTTTAAGGCCTACGGGACGGCTTCATGCTCTCCCATAGTAGAGTACTGCGTTCTCTAAATCGTCAACACCTTTTTCTAAACACACAAACACACAGACATGTATGCAAGAGTCTGGGTGAGACGGTGATCGCTTTGGGCAGAGCTTGCATTTATTCTTAGGCTGTAACCGACTATATCGTTATTCGTGATCGTTTTCAAAGGCCATCGATGGGTTTTAATTATTTTACTTCACTCTATTAGGTCAGCCCTTTAAGGAGCTCTGCATCGTTCGTGTTTGAAAAGATGCTGCGCCAGGTTAGGTATATGAGTTTAGCTTTTCCCGGGGCATTGAGTTCTGCAGTTGCCAGCATTTTTTTTTTCCTCTGAGTGTTTATCGACAGTATAAAAAAAAATTGCCCGCAGCTTCCCTCGGGGGAACACTGAGGAGGATGCGGAGCATATAATTGGTTAACGGGGTGTTAAAGTGCGACTTACTTGGGTCGATGGCTAAATTGGTTAACGTGGTTGTGAAATGGGGTGTTAAATTGCGACTTACTTGGGTCGATGGCTAAATTGGCTAATGTGGTTGTAGGAGGGGGTGTTAAATGAGTGAACACGTACACACGTATGCGAAAGGGCGGCGCTGGTCGAAGGGACGTCGATCATTCTGTTTGTGGATTCGTTGGCATTCATTTCACGGCGACTTCGGACGTCGACGCGCCGTACAAACCAACGAACGAGCGGCAACTGAGCGAGCGAGCGAGCGCCGACCTTGAGTACATATACAGCGCGACGGCGCATGCGCTGTCAGCTGTTGAATGTTCTCGAAGGAGAAGCGCGCGCGCGGCACAGATGGCGACGGCGCGACGGCGCATGCGCTGTCAGCTGTCGAATGTTCTCGAAGGAGAAGCGCGCGCGGCACAGATGGTGGGCGACGGTGCGACGGCGCATGCGCGCGCATCAGCTGTCGAATGTTCGAGAAGCGGTGCGGACGGCGCACTACAAGGCGCGAGTATAAGATGCTTCCGCATCTAAAAGGCTGGACTGGAAAGCATTTCTGAAAACCAAAATATTTCTACTATGTCCACAACTCGCCGATAGAGCAAAAAAAGGAGAAGAAGCGTTGCCGGTTAACTGAGAGACGGTAGGACACTGCATCAGCCACTTCATAAATCTTTGATGTATTCTCTCTTTTTCCCCCTCCTTTTCACCCCTTTAACTATTTCTCTCACTAAAGGGTAGCAAACTGTACGTTCACTCTACAACCTTCGCATCATTCATAGCTGTTTGGCTCCGTCATGCGATGTTTTGAGTTCCAGAATGTTGAATCAGGCAACAATAACTGCGAAAAAACAAGTTTTCAACCATAACGTCATCGTACTCCATTAACATGTGACAAAGTGGTCATAAAATTGGCAAGTTCTTAGCAACATTGGACCCAGTTCCGTCCGTTCGGGCGAGGTTATAATTTGCACGAGTTGCACGATGACGCGACCGCCGCAGCACATGGCTGCTTTCCGCAGAAAGAGAAGCCGAACGCTTGCGCGTTAATCAACCGCGCACCGCTTTCTTGTTCCGTCGCCGCCGTCATTTTTGACGCGAATGCAGAATTTCCATTTAGCGCAGCACTTCCGCGTGTAGGCACTTAAAACTCTCCTAATGAACCGTGACAAAGATGTATGATCGAAGTTGACTCGAGCGAATAGAAAGAATAGAAACTTTATACCACACGCCCATGCATGCGGGCTGGCATTTGCTATAGAATTTTATGTGCTTCCGTGATTTTTATCTTGGAAGAAACTCGGCGAAATCTGTTCTCTGGAAACGATATGCTGAAGTAGTAAAAACGCCAGTTCTGGAGTTGTTTACGAGTCTCACTCATTTCCATTTTCTCTCTCCTTTTTTTTTGCGTTGTTTCAGTGCTATATCGCTCTTTACCATACATGTGGCATCTCGGTTGCACGCTACTAATGCGCTCTGTACTGGTGCGCTATAATTTCAGCTCCGTTAAGCAGGCAAAAAAAAAAAAGGAAACATAACACTTCCTGAAGACCCTTGAGTACATGCTGCACTAATGTCTCCGTTCAACAGGACTTGCGGTCATCGTCATGTCACCAACAATTCATCCCCAATGTTTCCACATTGCGTAGGAAAACGAAATTCGGCCGAACTCGTTATACGACTTACATTGTCTCTACGCAGCAGTGCATGCGTACACCAGTTGAAATAGCCATTTGCATGAACAGCTGCGCGCAACATTTTCAAAATTTTATTCTGCATTTGGTGCGGTTGGGAGACGTTAAGTGTTAAATTGAAGCGTGTGCGCAATAACACTTCAACGAAGAAAGACGACACTGTGGGTGTTCTGCAATGCAGTTCCTCGAAAAAACAGGCTCATTATTTGAAGGGCTTGTTGTGAGAGCCCGTTTCTGTGAGTTCGTGTTCGATTGTCTCATAAATAGCAAAATACTTTAGATTGTCTTTTTTTTTGTAACACCACCTTCAAGCGATGAACGGGGCATAAGTTGCCGAAGAACTGAGTTTCTATACACTAAATGTTTACTTGCTTTTCCTCATTATTTGTTTTGTTAAGAAGTTAACTATACTGCCGGTTACGACAGTCGTGTGCATACCTCAAACAATGTTAGCCGTCGACTGTCTGGACTACGTCACCTTAAATCGTGACGTCAATTCAAACTGGTTAGTCAGCCTTGTGCGAGAAAACAATGACGCAAGCATTTCAAAAACCAATATCGATGCCCCCCCCCCCCCTTCCAAGTGGACGAGTTGGCCTCTTAGGGCAATTCTCAAAAAGCGCACGTCTCGCTTTTACCGGCAGACTACCAATGTGCACGGCAGTCAAGTGCGAGACCCTATGGCAGCAACGGCCGTGCGTTCTACTGCGGAAACCGCGAATGTTCGTCACGTGACACACACTGGCAGGGCGCGGTGCGAGAACTGTCCGAGTCATTGTGCTACATTAAAGCGCCTCGCGTATACAATCGTACGAAAATGTACGAGCGTTCTACGAGCGGGTTGGGCGACGGACTGAGGAAGAGGAGGAAGATCCCAGCCTTAAATTCCTCGGTCGCTTTCCTATAGTCCGCAGCCGAGTGACTGCTTGGGGCGCATTCGATTTCATCTTGACAAGCCATTCTTCATCCGTCTCCTTGCCGCGTCGGGTGGCACTCATAAATCGGGTGGCCTGCAGTCTCTCTTACTCTTTTTGGCACCTTCCTCTCCCTCTTTCCTCCTTGACCACTGCACTCTGCGTTGCTAATCAGTCTGTGCCGCCATGCCTGTCCCTCCGTTGAACTCTTCTGTAAGGAAAGAAGGGTGGTGGAGCGTCAAGAGAGAGCGGGGATAGGACAAACGAGACCCGCCCTAGGACTTTGTTCTGTATGACCGGATTTGACCGATGCCGCCATTGTCGAGATGAAATCCGCGGTACACAGCCAGCGCTGCCGAGCGGTTGGTAGCGGTGGTGATATAGTGCCGTACATAGGAACTCAATCACAGTGTGTTCAAAAGCCACCCGACATGTATGGTTGAAGCCACTGAATGTGGGAGCTGTTGGCACGAGCGTGCACAACTGTAAATAACGCCCCTGCCTTTGCACTTTTCCGCAGTACTCCAGGGGGATTGAGATGGACAGATGTGCGCATTTGGCGTCCATATGGTTTACTGGTTGGTTTAAAATTCGGAGCGATGAGCGAAGAACCTAAATGAGCTGTGTAGCGAAATGAGCGATGTACAATATTCCCGGACCGATCCAGCGCCTACAGCTGGCGTCATATCGGCGCAATTTTGGCTCGAATACCTATATACATGAAATCCAAGATTACCAGTAGCGGTCAGATTTACAGCGACACGACGCGCTTGTCGCGAGGAATTGTCCCCAGTGATGGTTATGCTTTAAAACAAAAAAAAGGTGAGTATTGTACGGGTGCTTAATAGTCTGTCAGAAAAGTATTAAGTGCATGCGGACATTGTAAAATGTAAAAAAAAGAAACCGCATTTCAAGAACAAAAAAACAAGGGAATCGGAGAACGGGTCATCATTATAATCATCATTAACAGAATGAAGATGAGAAAGAAATGAGATCGTGCTCGTTGTGTTGACATGATGTACAGCCTTGGAGACTGTCACAACACGTAAAACATTAATAGTAGCTATAGGGTCACGTAACCATGTTAGTGCTGCCTCAGGGCGGCATTTGCAATTGCATATAATAGGATATACACACTAAGGAATCTTCTGTGACTGTACACCGCCACACTGGGACAGTGACGCTTGAAGGGGCACTCTAACACTTTCACGACTTCATAGTTGTACATGTTTTTTCTAGGTGGTGGCCTACACTGACGGCTTAAGAGATAAGTGCGGTGAGAACAGCAGCGATAGGGCCACGCAATGCAAAGTTATTCAGCGTAGAGATTTCAAAATACAATGAAATAGATGCTTACCCTCAACTCGATTTTCGCGGGCTCACCTTAACGTGTTTCCCTCGCCCTCGGACGTCGGAAGGCTGACGTACCATTGTGGTACTTGAAGAGGGAACAACACGTGCTAAAGAAGCCATCTCACGAACGCTTTTATGTCTTGTAGCATTACTAATCTCTCTTTGTGCAATGGCGGATATATATATATCAACGATCTTACATTTTTAAATGCGAAGCATTTCTCAGCGAACTTCGGCGACTTTATAGGCGTGTCTATCTATCTATCTAGCCGCCTACAACTTTTAGCTCTCCTGCCCGTTTCTATAATGGTATCGATACCAAACTTGGTATTGCATAACATGACTGTATGAAGAAGATATTTGACTACTCATAACATGAAAATCATGACGTGTATGTCATGAATGTCATGATTTACATTTCATAGTCCTGCACCTCTTGTGGTGGTTCGATTAACGTGGCATGTTGCGAAACTGGTATGGTATGACATGATTGTATGGCGAACACAAGCGACAGACCCTAACATGAAAATCATGACATGCGTGTTTTGTAACAACATGAATACATGCCAAGCTCATGATGCGCTCGCGGCTGTTTCGCTAGCGTCACATATACCAAATTTAGTATTACGGTACGCGAATGGATGACCAAGGTATGTGACTGGTGCAAACATGATAATCATGAGATGCGTGTCGTGTAACAACATGAATACATGCCACGCTAATGATGCGCTGGCGGCCGTTCCACTAGCTTCACTTATACCAAATTTGGTATTATACGGGACGTGAATGGATGACTGGTGCAAACATGATAAACATGAGATGCGTGTCATGTAACAACATCACTAGAGAGTTTTAGTACTGTGGAATGGTGCGACGTACGCATCACGCAAGCGCCTTGCGTTACGTGGCGTCGTTTGCCACTAATCGGCTTTTAGTACGCCGTAGTACCCGCGTACGTAACGAGCGTGAAGCGTGTTGCGTCATCTGGTAGATCAAAATAGAAGCACGTGTTGTTGACAGCCAATATGAGCCAATCCAAGTGTTATAGCCAGATTATGGCCATATTTTAAGCCACAGAGCCGGTCGGTGCTTGCCTTCGATGCCGCCATTTTGCAAAACGAAGTCTCGCGCTGTCCCGAACTTGTTCGAGAGCGCCGCGATCACCTCATACGTACGCGCGCACGCATCTCATGCGTGCGTACGTAGCAGCTGCGTACGTAACGCGATACGTGCGCGTTGCGGTCTGCGCATGCGCACTACGCAGAACGTGGCGTCCTTACGTACGCAACGCCGCCACCTACGCAGCGTACGCAGTACTAAAATTCTCTATTATATGCTACACTCATGATGCGCTCGCGGCCGTTTCGATGCCTATTTGGTATTACGTGACGCCAACTTATGACGAAGATATGTGACTGGTGCAAACATGATAATCATGAGATGTGTGTCACGTGGGAACATGACTACATGCCACAGACAAGGCGCCAATACATTTCGACGTGACGCGGTTCGCGTGCTCGCCGGCGTTCATTTCGTTTCGTCACGCCGGCGTTGCGATGCCAGGCGACGGTCCTGCCATATGCTCGGAGGCGCGCACCGCGCTGCGCTGCTTTGACGCATGCGCGTTTCAGTGCGTCCGGCGGCCCTCCGTCACGAAAAGAGGGAGACGCAGTGTTGTCTGGGCAACGCATCGGCACGAAATGCAGCATGTCGCATTTCGCACCGGTCGCCGTCGGGCCGCGCCGACGGCCGCTGGTCGCGCCGGTCACGCCTGGCGTCTGGCAGAGTGCTCGCGTTTTGCTAACGTATAGCGCCGCTGGCCGAGCGTGCGCGCGCATCAACGCTACATTGTAGTATAGAGAGTTTTAGTGCTGCGGAATGGTGCTACGCACGCATCACGCAAGCGCCTTGCGTTACGTGGCGTCGTTTGCCACTAATCGGCTTTTAGTACGCTGTAGTACCCGCGTACGTAACGAGCGTGAAGCGTGTTGCGCCATCTGGTAGATCAAAATAGAAGCACGTGTTGTTGGCAGCCAATGTGAGCCAATCCAAGTGTTATAGCCAGAATATGGCCATATTTTAAGCCACAGAGCCGATCGGTGCTTCGATGCCGCCATTTTGCCAAACGAAGTCTCGCGCTGTCGCGAACTTGTTCGAGAGCGGCGCGATCACCTCATACGTACGTACGCACGCACGCATCTCATGCGTGCGTACGTAGCGGCTGCGTACGTAACGCGATACGTGCGTGTTCCGGTCTGCGCATGCGCACTATGCAGAACGTGGCATTCTTACGTACGCAACGCCACCACGTACGCAGCGTACGCAGTACTAAAACTCTCTTATATTGGGCCCTTCATGATGCACTCGCGGCCGTTTCGCTAGCTCCACATATACCAAATTTGGCGTTATGTGACGTAAATCGATGACGAAAGCATATGACTGGTGCAAACATAATTCTGACACGCGTGTCATGTAAGAACATGACAACATACCACGCTCATAGCGCACTTGCGGTTGTTTCGCTAGCTACACATAGACTTAATTTGGTATCACGTGACGTGAATAAATGACGAAGGTACACATCGCCCCGCCGCGGTGGTCTAGTGACAAAGGTACTCGGCTGCTGACCCGCAGGTCGCGGGATCGAATCCCGGCTGCGGCGGCTGCATTTCCGATGAAGGCGGAAATGTTGTAGGCCCGTGTGCTCAGATTTGGGTGCGCGTTAAAAAAACCCATGTGGTCGAAATTTTCTGAGCCCTTCACTACTCGTCTCTCATAATCATATAGTGGTTTTGGGACGTTAAACTCCACATATCAATCAATCAGTAAACGACACCTCCAAACATGATAATCATGATATGGAAGTCATGTACGGCATCATTTACCTCCACCTCGTAACGTTGTGCTGATTTTAAAATGATATATCAACCTTTCTCATTCTTGCTTCGCATATCATCGCTTCCCACTGTATACGTGAAATCTGCCAATTTTTTTTCTTTTAGTTTCTTCGAGAGCACGGAGCGTCGCCGGTGCGTTTCCTCCAGCCCATTGCGTTCGGCACATTCTTTGACCAGCTTTGCAGTTTTCAAGCTGCAAAAGTCGGAGAGCTTTATTCTTTGTCGCTTTAAATGAAAAATCATGCTAATGAAAAAAGAAATCCAATAATAATCTCTATTTTGATGCAATGCCGCGTTCACACTTAACGTTAAATTTATTCAATCATAAGGCGGCAACTTTCCGGCGTCATTTCCACGCGCAGTAGTTCTGGCGAGCGCCACTATGAGGTGTGGCAGCTTGGGCTAGTTGGTATGGCATGACGATAGTTATAGCACGAGAACAAAACGACGACACAGAGACAAGAAGGACACGAAAGTCTTTAGTGTCCTTCTTGTCTCTGTGTCGTCGTTTTGTTCTCGCGCTATAACTATCGTCATGCCACTACGAGGTATGCAGTCGGCACCAATGTTTTCAAGCGTTAGAGGGCCTCTTTAAGTGCGTTGGCTACAAAGCACCGAAATCGCACTTGATCTCCTAGTCTATATATCTATGTATTGAGGCGTATCTTGACTACACTCAAAGGCTGATTCAACATACACTATACATGAAACAGTGCCGAACCCTGCAAATGCAGAACGCGACTTTATTTCTGCGTCTCCGCGCACTTCTAGAGCTGCTCGGAGTAACTGAGCCAATGTTAACGGTAACATTTGTTAACGAACTCCACGACGTTATGAACCACATCGTAACACGTTTCCCCAGTTATCCCTTATTTTTACTCGGCGACTTTAACTTTCCGAACATAAATTGGACTACAAAACCAGCTTCCATTTCTCCTTTTTCGACACAAGCTTCTGAGTTTTTTAACTTTTGCTCTATCTTTTCTTTAACGCAATTAGTAGATCATTCAACTAGAATATCATCTCACGCAGCTAACACTCTTGACTTAATCCTAACTACGTGGCCCGATTTTACTTCCGACATAACGTACTTGCCCGGAATCAGCGATCATTCTCTTCTCGGTTCTTCTTTTAATGCATCATTCCCAAAAGTTTCAAACAACAAAAAAGTAATTCGTTACTACAAAAAGGCGAACTTTCAGGCTATTAATCACGAGTTATCCATCTTTCTTGATACTTTTTTGGCAAACTTCGATGATCATTCTGTTCAAACTAATTGGGACATATTTGCGTGTAAAGTTTACGATCTAACAGAAAAATTCATACCGAAACGCAGTATCACGTGTAATAATCGCGCCCCGTGGTACAACGCCTACTTGAAAAGGCTGTCTAACTGTAAGAAGCGCCTTTATCGTTCTGCCAGGAAATCGCCAACTGATTCCCGATGGGAAGCTTACAGATTAGCATCGAACGCTTACATATCTGCACTAAATGCTGCTAAATCTTCATTTTTATCCCAAACCTTGCCATCCATGCTTAATAATAACGTTAGAAAGTTTTGGAAAGTCATAAATCCGCCACATGATAACAGTATTTACTTAGAATACGCATCGGGCAATTCCATTTCCTTGAGTGTTTGTGCGGCTGTGCTCAATGATACATTCACGAAAAACTTTTCTGTTCCTTCCACAATTAATGCTCCTAGCGTGCAGACATATAATTTTCCTGTAATGTCCTCCATCTGTATCGAATCGCCAGGTGTGGCTAAGTTGATTGCTGGACTTAAATACCATTCTTCTCCAGGTTACGATTTAATAGACTCGAAGTTTTTGAAGAATACAAGTTCATTTAGTTCTATTATTTTAACAAAAATATTCCAGCGATCACTTGACACATCTACGCTACCCATACAATGGAAAATAGGTAAGGTGGTTTCACTCTTCAAATCTGGCCAAAAAACATCCCCCGCAAATTACCGCCCTATATCTTTAACTAGTACCTGCTGTAAATTACTGGAACATATCATATTCTCACATCTAGTCAATTTTCTTGAATCAAATTCGTTTTTTACATCTGCGCAGCACGGTTTTCGCAAATCGCTCTCATGCGAAACACAGTTAATATCTTTTACTCACAAGCTACATCGCATTTTAGAACAATCATCAAAAGCTGACTGTGTTTATTTAGACATTTCCAAAGCCTTTGACAAGGTATGCCACAAGCTGCTACTACACAAACTAAGCAAACTCCAACTTGATGACACCATAATGAAGTGGATTGTATGTTTCCTTAAAAATCGCTCGCAATTTGTTTCAGCTAATATTCATAACTCTTCACTCAGCCAGGTTTCTTCTGGTGTCCCCCAGGGATCTGTTCTTGGACCTCTTTTGTTTCTTATTTACATTAACGATCTGCCTTCTCTTATATCCTCTAATGTTCATTTGTTTGCCGACGACTGCATAATTTTTCGGGAAATAACTGCTGACAACGACTCCTATTCTCTCTAATCAGATCTAACTAGTGTAAGCAACTGGTGCAAAGAATGGTTAATGGAACTTAATGTCACTAAATGTAAAGTAATGCGTGTATCGAGAACTACTAGTTGTATGCCTATATATTACCTGAACAATACACCACTCTAAATCGTTTCCTCTTACAAGTACTTAGGTGTTCATATTACTTACAATTTAACTTGGACGAAACACATCGAATACATTATTAACAAGGCAAACCGCATGCTAGGTTATTTACGTCGAAACTTTTTTTCAGCCCCGCCTTCTTTAAAACTTCTTCTATACAAATCACTAATCAGATCAAAACTAGAGTACGCAACACCAGTATGGGATCCTTGCCACGACAACTTACTCACCGCACTTGAACTTGTTCAGAATAATTCAGCCCGTTTCATTCTATCAAATTACAATAGAACAGCAAGTGTAACGGCAATGAAAAGTAGTATTGACCTCCCATCTTTAGCATCACGACGTCGCATTTTTCGCCTAACTTTATTTCATAAGGTTTATTACCATGCTTCTCTCCATGCTGAACTGCTTTCACAACCTCAGTACATACCATGTCGAATTGACCATAATCATAAAGGAGTCGTTTCATCTAACACTAAATATTTTGCTGAGTCTTTCATTCCAAAAACATCCCGAGAGTGGAACCACCTTCCCGCCGATGTTGTTTCGATACGCGTTAATCACCTGTTTCATCAAGCATTAGCTAATATTGTATAATCAGGATAATCTATGTTTTTTCTATTTAAACACATGCTCTGTTTTTTCTATGTTTTGTACATCTTGTTACTCCCGCTCCCCTCTTCAATGCCCATGGCCTTGAGGGTACAATAAATAAAATAAATAAATGTGGAGCGCAAGGCGAAAAAAAGCACAGCAGGTGTCGTGCCAACTTTTCCTTTGACGCCTCTATGGTTATTGTCTTTGCTTGTTACCTGTGTACGCCTCGAGCATGTGACATTGCTTCACTCGCCTCGGCACCCTACACGTAGTTCTGGCCATCCTCTCGCAATGGAATCGTAAGTGACAACACTTGTGACGTCACGAGAGCTTGTGCTTGGCATCCATTGCCGAAAAGGAAGTCAGCGCAGCACTGCAGGTGTGGGCGTTTCGTTTTCTCCAAACCGTCGGCTCGCTTGCCCTTGAGCTTCGTTCGTATGAACGAATATACATCGTAAACGTGACGCAGGTATTCTTTCTATTCATTCCTTCATTTATTTATTTCTGGTATAGAACAATCACGTACACAGACGAAAGGAAGGACCTTGCACAACGCCCTTGCCCACATCTTGATTTTCTGCTCCCAAGGACATGCCAAATCTCGTGCGAAGAGTAATTGCACGCATCAACTTATTGGTTTTCAAGCGCTTCATATTCACTGAAGTTTTCAGTCAAGATGACGCGGTGGATCAGAATCTGTGGAGACAACGAAAGTTGATTACCAGACATAACGCAGAGGCTATACGTAACGAATGTCCCAGCGCTGCGTTCGAATCCGTGCTACAGAGGCGTAGCCAAAAGTTTCTAAAGGCGATAGTCTTTCTTGGGGTGTACTTCGACGCGAAAATTTTGGTCTGTCTGTCTGCACATATGTCCGTTTGTCAGCCGTAACCCAAACGGCACCAAACGATACCCCAAAACGGCCAACCCCATCCGCAGCGCCCACCATTATTGCTCAAGTTTCAGCGTTCATACTTATGCGATTGTCAATTAAAAAGCAATCAATCCGCATATCTGAGGTACCATAACAACATGTCAATATTTTCTAGGTGTGTTTTTATACTACAGAAAGCATACATAAATAATTCTAAGGACCACAGCGTTCATCACGCTGCGCTGACAATGCAACGCGATGCTCAAAAACGCAAGTGTTCCCAACGCTTTGCTAAGACAACATGGTGGCGCCACCTGCCCGTCGCTTTGCGTTCTACACCTTATCGCCTCCAAGACGGGCGCGCACGCCTTCCTTCTTTTTCGAAGATAACTAACGCAGCGCCTCCAGAATTCAATTCACCGATTTTCTCACGCAGAACATCAAACATCAAATAAACGTTTTGTTCAATCTCTCCAGACGGAAGACTATCGTCTTACGAGGACATTTGCAGTCAAACATGCAGTTACGGCGCCACTTATTTTTTTCAGTGGAGTGGGGGGGGGGGCGTGTTTTAACTATATATTTATGTATGTCTGTGCGTGCATTTTTACAGCGAGAGCTGTTATGAGCTCACAACACGGGTCACGTGTGCACCGTAGTTGTCCGCCGCCGCTTCCGGTTTCCTTAACGACTAACGCATGAAATTACTGGAAAAACTCATAGTCAATAAAATAAAACACTAAGGACACAATAGGACTCGAACCCGAGTCCCCTGCGTGCCGGCCCAGTATCCTATACCACTTAGCCAGGCCGGAGCTTAAAACTCTGTTCAAAACTGGCCTTAGGCAGGCTTGATGGTGGTAAAAGAATCGCGTTAATATGAGTAATAAAGTGTTTTAGAACAGCAAAGGAACAACCAGGCGCCACATAATGCGAATTGCGCAACGAGTCGGTCGTCAAATGCCCCATTACAAAAGCTTCATTTTGTTCACCTAATAACTGTGGCACATACCCACTGTGGGGGATAGTGGGTATGCGAAAAGCTTCTGGCACAATTCTTCAGCGTCGTCAGCCACAGCACGAGAAATTGCAAAATGTTATTTGCAAGTGTGCAGTGCGGGCACTACGTTTCTCCGAAGAATGACGAAAAACGGCATAGTGAATTCTCGCCTACAGAGTGATTAATGGCTTAGTGTGTACCCTGCAAGTCCACTTGCAGCAGCTACCCAAAGAGTGTTGCAGGGCGCGGGTTGAAATCCCGGCTGCGGCGGCTGCATTTTCGATGGAGGCGGAAATGTTGTAGGCCCGTGTGCTCAGATTTGGGTGCACGTTAAAGAACCCCAGGTGGTCGAAATTTCCGGAGCCCTCCACTACGGCGTCTCTCATAATCATATGGTGGTTTTGGGACGTTAAACCCCACATATCAATCTTACCCAAAGAATGTTCAAAAAAGGCTCTGAAGGACCACTTTTCCAGCTTTCGCTGTGATAGTGCTGCGCGTTCCGCGGCTGCAGGCCTGGAGGTTCGTGTGTGCATACGCGCGCATGGCTGAAAAATGTCAGGGTGGGGAACCCTTCCCGCTTGCTTACTACGTCAATGCTGTACAACGAATTGTTGCTAAGGGACAAGCTCACTTTTACTTGGGTCATATTACCTGCAATGAACATTCCTCGGCATTATTAAAAAAAAAAACACGTGTTGTTGCCGTTTTCGACATCACGGGTTTTTTTTTTTTTCGGTTTTACGATGGCTGCTTGATTGACAGTCCAAATTGGCGTGGCGCAAAAATTTTCGACTCTTCAAGCGAGACAGAGAGAAAAAGGAAGGCTGCGAGGTTAACCAGCTATTGGCATCTGGTTAACCTCCCACCCTGGAAGGCATCTGGAAGGCTGGGAGGCTAGGAGCTAACTTGGGCAACACTCCAAGAATTTCCGCCCAGATTTCATGCATGCAGGTGTCATCGCTTAGGTTCTCGAATGTAATTTTTGAAGTGCATGCAATTGCATAAATGGATGTCATTGTATAAATGTATGTAATTGTCTTGACTGTACGGGAAACTGAAGTAAGTAAATTTCTAGGAAACATTGATTCACTGTTGCAGGTTTTTTTTTTTTAGATGGCGGCGCTGGAATCCCTCATGCTATACTATAGGTATGTCTGTAGACAATGATGTCAAATGTTCCCGGATGCCATCAAACGTCGTAAATAACACCACGTGACTACTCTGTTTTCTACTTGAGGTCGGCAGGAGCGAGGTAGAGCGCAAAGTTTAAATCAGGCCGGAGGTGCTGTTGGCGGATGTACGGGCTTACTTCTTTTATTTACCGAGAAGCAAGAAACAATTGGTGCAAGTCCGCATATGGGCTTCACATATGAGCGCTTGGATGTGACTGCGCGCGGTACTCTCTCTTGACGACTCTCGCGCAGTCTATATTATTGTTATCGTTACCATTTTTTTTTTCCTTTCCGGCAGCGAAGGTATAGCGCAGCTGTCTAAGCGCTGCTTTGAATTGCCGCTGCTGACGTTTCCTGGCCTCTGCTGTAATGAGAACGTGTAAGTAACGACTGATTGTGATTGGGGGGCAGGGGGGTGCGTAGCTTGATGCTTTCGCGCTGCTTCTAGCGGCGCGTATTTCTACCTGCCGCTAATTTTCTCCGAAAGAAAACACCTGTAAATGGGTGGCATTCCGCTAACCGCGACTTCGCCGGTACACGTAACCAACCGGGCAGAACCAGAATATATGAGTTTCAGGTTTGTGTCGAGCATTCATCATTGTCTTCAGGTTTCGTGTCCCCCCACCCCTCTCTTTATCTATACCTGGCTCTTTTTGTTCTCTCGTGCGAAAGAGCGTCTGCACCAATGATTTCAGTAATTCATGGCGCTCATATGTTACAAAAGAAAGAAATAATAGAATAAATACGCCCCGCTATATCTTCATGGCGCACAGTCCCGCGTGACATATGACACCAGAGAGATGCTATATAGATATGCTAAAGTTTCACTCTATTGTGCAAGAGCATTAAACACAGAAACAGGTGGTTCTGCCACTCGTGCATGTATACGCGAGTTGGCAAAAGAAAGACTATTTACTGCACTAAATGCCACGTTCGCCGTTTGCTGCTGTCAGTCTAGGCGCTTCGTTTGGCGTTTTGAACAAACAAAAAAAAATCAATTAGAACCCTTTTGATGATCGGCCAACGCGTGTTTTTAACAGGGGCACAAATAACCACACGTGACATGCAATGCGAAGATTACTGGTTGTTTGGATTGTTTCGATCGAGGTGTAGATCGGGATTACAACATGAGCAGAAATACAACTTTGGTTTAGAATCAAAACACAAAATAATAAAATCAGAAACGTGCTTACATTATAAAGCAATATAAATGTGTGAATGAAAGAATATAGAGAGTGAGAAAATAAGTAGCAGTGGCGCCAACTAGAACAAACATTGCTTTAGAGACAGATGTGTATATATTTACAGATACAGAGCTGCCCGAGGAGAGAAGCTCTTCATTCGTAAAAAGTGTTGGCGTGCAGCTATAGAGCACACGCGGTGTTTTGCGAGTCTTTATAAAATCGCAGCCGTTTCAATCGGTGCTGTCCTCCGCACAACTGTATGCAGATCGCCTGGATTTTAATAGATACACCATTCGCAAGATATCCGGACCACGACGCTGCGCACTGAATCATGAAAAACAACGATAGCACTGCTACAATTTCGGAAATTCATCGGACTGATTGACCGTCCGTCGTAATACTGATACCTGGGGTTTCGCTTGCCAATACCGCGATATGATTACGAGCCACGCCGTAGCAAAGGGCTCAGGAAATTTCTCACAATCAGGTGTTTGTTAATGTACCCTGAAATGCATCAGAACAACAGAACATGGTCTTCTGCAGAATTACGCCTCCATCTAAATGTGACCGCCGCGGCGGGGATCGAACCCGTGACTTTCAGGTCAGCAGCCGAGCACGAAAGGATCGTTCGTAATAACAGGCACCCAGTGGTTGCTGCGTAGGCGGCAACAACAATGGCCTTTCCAGTTATTTTCATGACACTTTCCCATCCCTCATTCCCCAGAGCAGGGTATACCCAACCGGGCTCAGCCAAGGTTAAACTGCCTGCCATTTCTTTTATTCTTCTATCTGAACACAACCGATGAAACTGTAAATCAATTAAGTCAAGGAATAATATCGCTCAGGCCGACCTCTCTGCCTTTCTGTAAATAAACTTACCTCCTTACCTTAAGTCAAGGAAGGCTTAAGAGACATTATCTTTGACTTTAACTGTTTTGTAGTAACTATGACATAAAGGGAAATGAAATAAAGTTGAAGGTTCCTTCGGATAACAATCGAACTATAGCCTATCGTACAGTTTCCCTTCTTTCGTCTTTTATATTTAAAGGCACGCATATTTTCTGCCAAGTCTCTCGGCCTGTCGCATGGTCAGAGCGGTTTAACATCGCCGGTGGGGTTCGCATGTCTAGTTGTGTGCGTTCTCGGGTGCGTTTTCGGCCGAATGTATACGTGGGCGTGGCGTTTTGCGTGTGCCCTCGCGTCGACGACGAAGTCACGCGTGGGTTGAGCTTGACGGTTTCTTTCGCTTCTATCGTTCCGTTTTTCTCAGACGGTGTCGAACGAAAGGGGCGAGCCGCCGCCGTGGTCTTCCTAATTCCGAGTGACAAAGCCAGATGGATGCGAGCCCGACTCGGCGGTCCGGAAAAGCGCTCTCCAATGCCACCGCCGGTCGGTTTTTCGTCCTGAGTTGAATTTTCGATTGTACTTTTTCAGCCGCTGGAAACGGAGACGATGGCGAAGAGAACGGTGTCCGGGGCTCAGAAGGCACTCACGCATCCGTCACGAATGCAATCAACGCATTGACGTCGTCGCCTCCTTTCCTCCTAGTCTAGCACTTGGGTGTATAGGAGTCGATCTGATCTTCGGTTCGTCTTCGTTACCACTCTGGGGTACACGAATAATTTTTTGCTATTGTGCGCAGTGACGTCACGTACCGAAGAAATGCTGCTATTTGGATGGATGCAATTCGCTATTACAGATAAACGGTATACTTAACAAGAATAGTGATTTGGGCTAGTTGGTTTGAATTCATGGTAATAAGGGCTGCAGTGCGAGCACGAAGGTGCTAGAAGAAACAGACAAAAGGCGAGGCACGGAAGGCAAAGAGGACAACACGTGTTGTCCTCTTTGCCTTCCGTGCCTCGCCTCTCGTCTGTTTCTTCTAGCACCTTCGTGCTCGCGCTGCAGCCCTTATTACCATGTATACTTAACAATCTTAGCATGATACGATTATGAAGCATGCCGCAGGGGAGGGCTTCGGAAGGTTCACATTTCATCTCACAGAAATGCTATAGAGACCCTTTAGAGAACGTGAATTCTAGAGTCGTTCTTGTTGTTCTTCTCGTGAACATAAACACGACAATAAAAGAAAAAGTGACTTTTCAGTTGTCTAGTAATGTGTTTATGGGGGAGGGTGGTGTGTGTGTGTGTGTGTGTGTGTGTGTGTGTGTGTGTGTGTGTGTGTGTGTGTGTGTGTGTGTGTGTGTTGCGACATATACGACCGGCCTTAAGACACCTAGCTTGTTATGTACGTGTGTATTATATCTGTTCTGCATGCCCTGTGGTATCTTTTACTCTGCGCGCCCAACATAAATAGCTGGTCGAGGCTGCGTAGCGGAGGCCGCCTAGCAGAAGGAAACTGGAGCTTTCCAATCTCCCACTGCATGTTATCAAATATGGCAACAACGAAATCCCTCCGTAAATTTGCGCGTACTGCCTGCCCCTCGTGAAAGTCAACAGCACATTTATTTGATGTATCGTGCGAAGTATAGTTTAGCGCTTGGCATCGTTGGAATGAAGTCATCGTGTGCTGAAGGTTTTCATCCGACAGCGCTATAGTACGCAGTCCTGAATTGATGCATTAATTAAGTCAGCCCAAAAACCATTTGAAGAAAAAAGTGAGACTGAGACAAATTGTAAATAAAAGCACCTACTTTTTTTTGCTTGTTCAATGTTTCTTTATCTTTAATCGCAGTAGGCACATCACTTAGCCAACAAATGTTTGGTTACACTTCTTCCGATTATTGACACTAATTAAAACTTCGCTGCGTTAGCTCGCCTTGACGACAGACCCTTGTCAGAACAGTCAGTGCTTGAAAGACGACATAATCTGTCTTTGCACAGAAAATCAGTGAAGGCCTTATTGAACCTTTTGCGTGGTAATGGCCTATTGAATAGACTATATAGCACCCCAGCTCAGTTTTTTTTTTTCACTCTTTCGCGCGTCTATTTCGCTCTTCGCTTTCTTTGGCATCTTTATTAGCCCCATTCTCCCTTCCCTTAGTGCAGAGTAGCAAACCGGATGCTCCAATTTCTGGTTAACTTCCCTGCCTTTCCCTCTTTTTATTCTCTCTCTTTCGCAAAATGCCGTCATTGCACTCGGTCCCTGTTCAAAGTGCAAAACAGCAGTCCTCGCCTGCAATTACACGTCACCCGACGCAGCACGACGGCGAATCGGTACGCCGCACTGCACGTACGTATAACATCATCGAAGACCTCAGAAGGCGTGGTCGACGCGGTATCAAACCTTCGTCACCTCGCGATCGCTGGTTCCAGATCGAGGCGCAAAAAGGGAAGAACAGATTGAAGCAGCTACGCGGGAGATCGGATGCAACGACCGGCGTAACAACGCGATAATCATCTTCGTGTTCACGTCTGTGTGCACGTTTCTATGCACATCACAGACAGGCTGCTGTCCGCGGCTGTGTTCGTTCCCCTTTCCTGGAAGAGTTGGCAGCGGGTGCGACGAATAGAGCTAATGTAGAAGGAGCGAGTACAAAAAAAAAGAAGTACGCGAGGTTTTTTTGTCTAATTCCTCTACCGGTGCCGCGCCACGTATCCGCTGTCTCGTGTGCACCGCCTTGAGCGAAGGTACAAAAGAGCGCTGGCACGAGAGCAATGAGCGGATTTACGTTATTTCCGATTCAAGAAGTCGCATCTGTCTCTTCTTCTTTTGTTCTTCTTTTCCAGGAACCGTGGGCCTCGGCGCCAGTTGATTTGGTTCTCATCGATAATTTTTGACGACGCGCGGCTCGCGCGAGGAGTACAGGCGTGTCTGTCGTCCTTGCTTTTTTTTTTTCTACGTGTTAGAGCTCGTCTCGGCTAAATACGCGGTGGTTTAGCGGCTCTGGCAAAAGACTTGTTTCGGGCTTCGATGTTCCCGCTGTCTGAGGCAACTTTCGATCTGCGCGTAAGCTGCTTTCTCGGAGTCGCGCACTAAACGCGAAAAAGAAGGCGGGGCATCTCGTCCTCTGCTAGGACTTCACCGTGCATGTATACTATAGCGGCACATCGAAGGAGACGCGTTGTCTTCCGGCTTCTCTCTTCTTCCAGACGATGTCTTCTTCTTCACTGACTGCGTGTGTAGCGACTTTTTTCTCGCTGTCTTGCTTCCTCATCGCATTCTTTCCTACTTCTTCTTCTTCCAGCTGTGACCGTGTGCGTTGTCGCTGCGCGGGTTTATTTGGGCGTGGGCGCGTCCACGTCAAACGAGCAGAAGACATCTCACTTGTCGGCTCTGTCGAGGCGCGCCATCTGACTTCAGCCGTCGTGGCCCTCGCGCGCTGAAGTGCACTTACTCGCGCCAACGACTTGCGGTGTCTTTCTGTTGCTTATTGGACGTTTTCTTTTTTTTCTCGTCTATTCCTTCTTCTTTCTCGTCATTTTGTCCCTTGGGTCGATGCGGGCAACGTGTCCAAATATGGTTCTTAAAGATACGCGCTTGCTGTCCACTTTATATTCTCACGTATTTCCGTTGGCGCTTGATTCGGTGGTAGATAACAAGCGTCGGCGTTTTACGTTTCAAAACCACGATACCTTTATGAAGAATACGATTTCTTTGTAGAAACTAACGCAAGCGCTCACGCAAAAGTCATCTACTTCATAGTTTAAGAATAGATTTCACTGAACTATTCATAATTGCGCTCTACTCAGGAGAGTATTCCTGTACATCTCTATTACGAGGTACTTATATTACACGACGTAGAGACTAATATATGCAAATGAAACCCGTACGAGAGCAGCTCCGCTTAAATTATTCAGTTGAAAGAACACAACCAGAACACTATTTCTGGGCTATGAATTACAAATAGTCTATAGGATACTCACAACAGCATGCGGCCCGTATCACAGGACCGCAACGGATGCTTTACGAAACGTTCGAATTCGTGATAAGATAACGCTCACGGCATTTTACTCCCGATTGCATCCTTCTGTATAGATTATCACGCAGCTATTAATTTCTTATCGATATTACCAGCAACGGTTTATTGCTTGTCCGCATGTCGTTCAAGGCATTACAAACCGTGGCCCTCTTATATCATATGTTTATTATTGTGCCCGATATGTCTTCCAGAGACGATCCATCTCTGTGACGCGTTACAACGGCGACACCACGAGCAGCTTTTGTAATTGAACGCCGACCTCTCCGCGTCCGTCCCGGAAGTGATTACATGCACATACCGCTGGACATTCGACAGCCGTTTAGCTTACGTCCGCCATTTTCGATCGCTTTATGTCTGCTTCCTCTAGAGAGACCCGACATGTTGTTATACATTTGCGCGCATCCCCATATACGGGACTTTGTCCATGCGCATTCTGCCTACTACTATATTTCTTGTTCCCATAAACCATTGCATGTCCGCGCTGTCAGATAACCAACACTTACACCACCATTTTCGAAGCTTATAGTTTACTGAACCATAAAGAACATCCAAAGAGGCTGTATAGGTGTCAACGTCATTAAATGCTGATAGCATATTTTGTTTTGACATCAAACTTGGTTTTCGCATGAGGAAGCTACTGAAATCGACACTTTCGTTACGTCATGCCACGGTGTAAATTTAGCAGGTATCACGGACCAGTATGGCTAGTTGGGACGACGTCATATACAAAAGCCTTCGAAATTACCTCATGTGCGTCACCAAAAACGTGCGATATGGCCGCCCGTGCGTCACAAGTGGAGCGAAGGAGTGGAGTGGCCGTGGAAACGTTACGATATCTTGCGTGAACACGTGACGAGGAGTTCACACCGCGTTGTGACGTCAGAACACAACAGAAACCCAAACTAGCTTTTAAAAACATGCGGTGTAATAAATTAGTCAGGTCGCACTTACAGTTAGATTTTTTTAAGCTCTGGGAGGTAAGGGGCGAGCACTTTCAACTGACGCAAAAAAAAAGAATAATAAGAACCACTGAAAATGTTCTTGGCAATACCCCTTCGACCTTCTTTCTGTTAACCTCTTTTCCCTCTCTACGCAAGAATGAGGTTCGAGCTTCACGTCTCAATCTAAAGCTAATCGTAGCGGTACATGCACTCCGCATAACGTCAACATCATGCGCATCCATGGTTCTCCAATAGCAAGAGCAGCACACGGTTCTGTCATTGCGAACGGGTTACAAGCGCCCCAAAGCATAGTATAAAAGTGATTCGACCGCCATTTTTTTCCCTAATCATCAACGGCTTTTCGCTCTTCTCGGCAAGGTAGCCAAGAACCCCTCGCCTTCGAACACCATATAGAAAGCGGCTGGCTGAACTGCGCCTCCTCTCCCGTCCATTCCTCACCTAACGTCTTCACCGTAGGCATGTATGTGTACTCGAGGAAGTAACGTTCCATCTCCCCCTTCCTCAAAGTCCCAGAGTGCTCCTTGATCAGCGTTCAAGATGCTGCCAACGAACTCCAACGGATCGCTGCCTGCGACAAGCAACAGCAGTAGCTTCTGTTGCTCTTGTGATCTAAGGAAAAAAAAAAAACTGCGACAAAGGTCGAGGTTGAAAAAGAAAAAAAATATATGAAGAGAAAAAAAAAAACGTCGAGGAAAGGGGCGCGAGGGCATGCGGCGGTGGCGACGTCGGTGGTAAGGAGCGCTGAGCGTGGCCGCCATGACACAAGTCTTGACTCTCGAGGCACGCATCGGTTTGTGCGCTGGCTTATTGTTCGCTTAGGCTTAATCGCGTCACCCTGTACTAACAGGCAATGCACACCGGTTGTTTTGACGGGAAGTGTATGGAGAGCACAGTGAAAGCGTCTGCTGCGGTGTGTGTACGCTTCGCTCCGATACCCTTATGAAGTTAAAAAAAAAGAAAATGTGAATAATCTTTTTTATAATTTTATTAGTTATTAAGCGCAGTATTCTTTCATGGCCAAAAATTAAAAAAAAAATACGAGAAAGGTGGCCCTTTTGTTTACGGCAAGTTGGCTCGTGAAAATAGGGGAAAAAATGGTTTAGTGATACGCACCTTTTTTTGTAGAATTGCCACTGGCGGTTATGTCTCAAAATCGTTAGTAAAGTGCGACCTGGTTTGGAAATTCGTAACAATAACGATAAACGCAAGCCGACGGCTATGATTAGCCACTCGCGTCCACTGAAAAGTGTTCCATTTCCTCCAGTAATTGCAGAAAGAGGACAGAAAGGAAAGACAAAGGTATAAAAAAATTGAAGAGACAAACAAACATAATATGTTATGTTTTTAAAGGCGGGCACTAAATAGAAACAATGTTGTAGCTTAGATTGACAAACTGCACTCTGAGAACTCTAACGACACAAGTTTCACTCTCGTAAGTTGGTCATGTTGAAGCTGTAGTTGACGTTGGTTTATTTTTGCACAAGAAGTAGAAGAACAGGGCGGAGAAAAGCAAGGTTGAAGCATAATTTATAAATTTTGCGCCGAAATATGCGTGCGTGACATCAAACATTTGAAAATGTATGTTTCGCATTTTTGCAACATTGTCTCGACGAAATCTTCCGAAACTTCGTGTGCTAGGTCTATGGCACTCACAGACGACAATGGGCGTACGTCAATTTTATTGATTATAAGCTACGTAGGACCCAATAGACGACTTCAATACCTATGACGTCAGTGTGTTTGGTGCTGGAATCTCAAAGTGCCGTTTCCACCCACATTATCTCGCGTGTTTTCTCCCCAACCGAGCGTCCGCGTCGCGGTAAGACAGTTGTTTTCGGACTTGTGAAACTATACTTAACTAACACGCGAAAAATCGTTTTGCTCCTTAGTGTTCAATCAAAGTATTGCGTTTACTAGGCAGTGTGTGGCCATCGATTTATATGGTTACGGGACCAATCTGTCAAAATCACCCGTGGTGAAAATATCAATGAATTAATTATAGGAAGGGAAATAGGAGGAAAAAAACGGTGTGGAGGTTAACCAGCTTATAGGCAGCCGCTTTGCTACCTTGCGCATAGGAGGGAAATGGGAGAGATGAAATATAGAGAGCAGAGAGGGAAGAGAGATAAACACAGCACATTCGGCAGCACACGCGCGCACACTCATAGTCCAGTCTTGTCTTTCGCGGTGTGTGACATTGCTGTTACAGCCGCTTGTTCAAGTCCGTGTCGCGTAGCAATTTTCAACAGAGCTTTTGTCGCCTTCTGTTGCAATGTCTTCTCTCGGGCACTTGACAGAATAGTGTCCACAGACATTTGGCTGTTGTCGATGCGCGCAAGAACGGACGCCAGTGACTGTCTCTGGATGTCATACAACGGACAATGAATTGAAAATGAAGAGCTAAATAAAGTCAACAGGGAAATTTACGTTTGCCCTGCTGTTTGTTGACACTCCTCTATTTTTTATGTACGCGGTGTACGCGCACAAGTTGAAAAATCATTGTGGTATGCTCTAAAAAGAAGTATACAGGAAATGGTGTTGCGAAATACAAAAAACCAGGCAATGACCGCTTCACATTCTCACGACCGCCTACCTACCCACGGTGACACAGAGACATGCATGGGAATGACATTGAAGCGAGGTGCCTTGTATACCCTAGTGACAGAGTTCGCTCGAATGAAGAAATAATCTAATATTAACCCCGCAACAAAACAAACGGCAACACCAGCGTATTTTTTTAACGCAGCGTTCTGACTCCTCCTTCGCAGATTCAAGTAAACACACACCAACTACTACACCTGTTCATTCTCTGCGTATTCTTTTATTTCGATCTCGCGACGCTTCTGTGCAAGCAGCACTGCTGCGAAGACGGCCATGCTACGAGATGTTTTGTTGTGCTCCCGTTGCGAAACTAGCTGCGAACGTCTTCCACTATTCGCCATTGGTTTCCCTTCCCAGCATGTTTCGACGAGCGTAGTTTCACCACTCAGGCTTTACCTCCGAGGCGCTCCTTTCTCATCCCCACAGTGGCGGCCATTTTTTTTATACCCCGCGGCTTTGGGAACGGAAGGGTTGCGCTACGTACTCTATGCCTCTTTTTTTTTTTAGCCAACGTATATTTTTTTTCAGTGGTGGCGCCCCACCCCTCTACCCCCCCCCCTTTTTTTTTCGACATATATTTTGCTTCGCACATTGCTTTAGCACTCTCGTTCTGCATCTCCCGAGCTCTATTCTAATAGGGCCTGCAAACCGTATAGCCACCTCTCAGCATTTTTTTTATCCCCTTCACTTGTGTTTGCGCATCAGTCAGTACGTTGAAAAAAAAATGCAAGAAAAAATATGAGAGCAGCACATTCATAGAGTAACATCCGCACGCTGACTTTGCTTTATTTATTTTTTCGGTTCTATATGGATTGGTATTTCGCAAAACTCATTCACCCCTTTGGGTCCCCAAAACGCACTTCTCATTTCTTATGTGTATTTTAATCGTACCTGCGCTAGGCGTTATTTTTTATACTACGAAAGCGCCTTCCCGTTCATTGTGCAACGCCGCCCGAACACAAGGCGATCCGTGTCTGTGCGTGTGTATGTATGGTGCGGTCTTAAATGGGTACGAAAAAAAAGGGTGGGGTCACTATAAAAAATTCGAGGCGAAATAAAAGCTCGGAGGAAATGAGCAGGAGTGGGAGGGTTACACTTCGTGGGGAACGGAATAGGGACCATCTATGCGTTGCATGAGAATGAGACCCACAGCGCCACCATCGCTGCTTGCTGCTTGATATTTCAGAATTTCTCTTTCGCGTGCTTTTAATTGCGTACGCTAAAGAAGGCAGCGTCTGTCCACATTTGGTTTACTTAGAGGGCGTATGTATTGTTGGGCTTCCAGCTAAGCACTGTTCTCGCGTGATGTATGTGTGTGTATGTGCAGGCTTGCGTGTGTTCTATCTGCGTGTTTAGTTCAGTAGCTGTGTGCCCATAGTTCACGATGCCACTTTTTGCTGGTATAGGAAGAAGTATTTATTGTTGTCGGAGAGCTCTTATTTGAGGCGTCGCCTGGGAAAAAGCCTCCCAACTCAGTTCGACCTGCAGACGGGAGAATTCTGAAAGCGTTAGGAAGCCTGATTAGTGAGCGCTGGTATTTCTTGATGATGCAATGATAGATAGATAGGGAGATCGGAAAGAAACGAGGTAATAAGAAGAAAGTTCTTTGATATGTGGGGTTTAACGTCCCAAAACCACCATATGATTATGAGAGACGCCGTAGTGGAGGGCTCCGGAAATTTCGACCACCTGGGGTTCTTTAACGTGCACCCAAATCTGAGCACACGGGCCTGCAGCATTTCCGCCTCCATCGGAAATGCAGCCGCCACAGCCGGGATTTGAACCCGCGACCTGCGGGTCAGCAGCCGAGTACCTTAGCCACTAGATTACCGCGGCGGGGTAAGAAGAAAGTTCTTTAAGAAATGTTTGAGTGAATTAAAAAGTTATGAAGGGCAAAAATGTCAGTCTCAAAAGTAAAACTCGTCTTTTCGACACCATGGTCTTCCCCTTATTTATGTACGAGAGTGAGTCTTCTTCGTAAATTCGAGGTCAAAGCATAATTAGGAACACCTTTTTATCGCCTCGTCTGTGAAGAATTGCATCCCGTCGTGACAGTACGAAGGTGGTCAAGCTCAACATCCTCGCGAATATCAAAACAAGAAAAAGCTTCTTTTTAAAGGAAGTTACATGTAGTCCCTTGGGCGTTCGCCTAAAACAACTGCAAAGGGAGAGCAATATTCTCCTTCTTTTACTCTATTAGTCCTCAGGAAACACCTTGAACTAAAGCTGAATTGAATTGAATTGAAAGCTTTCCGCAGCAAACGTGGTTTCGCACTGCCTCCGAGATCGGATGTACTCGGAAACTTTCTGCACATCACGCACCGCGCGTTAGCTCCCTGATCGTCATACCTTAGCGACTGTGTCACGTGATGACGTCACATGGATGTCACAAACTTTATAGAGGCATGTGACGTCATTATGAGGTCACAGATTGACGTCATCTCATGGTGGTGATTTCCCGCATCATTCACGTTTATGACAGCGATGGTCGCTTTTCGCGCTTGATGAGGCATCTGTGGGTTTCGCCTCAAAAACATCGTTGCAAACTTTCCTTAAACATTGCATATACCTGTCAACATTGAATTGATCGTTTCGTTTTGGGTTGATCAATGTTTTGTCAGCCTTTCCTTCTTATTATTTGTCAGTTACGTCATTACCGTGTTTCTCTTTTTTTCCTTTCAACCGACCTGCCGCCTCTCCATAGTTTACTTCCCCCCCCGACACATCCTTTCCGTCTCACGCTTTCTTTCACCGTACAGCCGCTTTTTTCCCTCCCTCGCCTCCAAACGCCCACCCACAATACTAGCGCGCAAGCTGCGCGACGAGAAGTGGCGGTTACGTAAAACAGGACGCAGGAGGCGGCTTGCCGTCGCGGTTGGAAATCCTGGGGTCAAAGCACTTTTTTTCTTTGCGCCGGCGGCGGGCGCGGCCCGTCGGGCTCTCCTTTTGTGCGCCTTTCCCTTCTTTTGGGAGCTGCCTGCACGCGCGCGAGCAGATGTGCTCTTTACCCTTTTCGCGACCTTTGCCCGCCCCTGCCTGTGTTGTGTGCCTGGGCCCTGCTTGTGCGTGCGTTTGCCGCCTGCCATCGAAGCGAGAAGAAATAAAAAAAAAAGTCACAGCAAGAAACTGGAATGTTGCGTGGAATGGGGAAAGCAAACAAGGCTACACTTCATGTGTATCCCGTAGCTCTCTGAGGAAACTGGTGACTGGCTGTATTTCCCGCAACGTTGTATCTAGACTACAGACGGAATCGGAGGACTCGCTTGTCGCTCAGAGTGGTTTTCCTTCTAGCGCGGTCCGTTTTGCGCTAAGCGTTGAGGCACAATGCTAGATTTAGGTCCACCTTAAAGAACTCCGTGTGGCCGAAATTTCGGTAGCTCCTATGTGCCGCATCTCGCTCAATCGTATCTCACTTTTGTGTGAGTGAGACATCACCAATTAATGTTATTAGTGCATATCGATGAAGCTTGAGTCGCCAAATCTCGCTCAGGAGCAAGGTTACGTACGCGGTAAAATATCTGTCGAATGCCAAATTTCCTTGTTACTGGTTTTTTTTGTGATGAATCAGCATCAGAAGAGCGTTACTCTGTGTTTCGATATAACACCGAAGAAAAGGAATAATAACAGGAAAAAATCATTTGCAAACATGATTTGGGAATCGAACATTTATAGACGAGGCGTTGCGTGGAAAAGAGAATATATAAGTGAATTTACGGCGCGTGCCAAGTATCGCCTCATCTCCGCGAAATGCAACATATATCATCAATAGTGCGTGGTTTAATTTATGCCTTTTCATGTCACAATTGTGACATTGCTTACCGGCATCTTTACTAATTTCTATAAAGAGCATCCCTGCGCCTCGCCATGTCGTGTGTGTGTAGGCCTATATATACACGCTGTACAATCGTAGCCATGTACTTACATAATGATGATTATAATAATATCTAGGGGCTTACGTGCTGGAACCACGATGTATTTATGAGGTACGCGGTAGTGGCGGGCCCTGAAATTTTCTACCAGCTCGCGTTCTCCGAAATTTGACTATCTGGTGTCAGCCCTTTACGAGTACACGGGCCTCCATGGAGCATTTCGCCACAATCGAAGTGCGAACGCTGTGTTCCGGCCGTGGCGTTCAACAAACACACACACACACGCACACGCACGCACACGCACACGCACACGCACACACATGCACGCCTTCACACACAAACAAAAAACACACACACAAACACATATACACATAAACACACACAAACACACACACATGAACATACACATGCACGCACACACACACAAACAAAACACACACAAACACACGTACACATAAACACACACATGCACGCCCAAACACACACATAAACACACATGCACGCCCACACACATACAAACAAAACACACACACAATCATATATATACACATAAACACACACAAACACACACACACATGAACAGACACATGCGCGTCCACACACACAAACAAAACACACACGCATAAGCACACACATGCACACCCACACACACAAACAAAATACACATACACATAAACACACACATGCACGCCCACACACAATCACACAAACAAAACACACACACACAAACACACACACACACACACATAAACACACACATGCACGCCCACACACAAACAAAACAAACATACAAACACATACACATAACACACACGTGCACGCCCACACACACAAACACACACATGCACGCCCATACACACACACACACACACACACACACACACACACAACACACACACAAATACAGTAGTAAACAACTTTACACACACACGCGTGCTGAACTTTGTGGGAGAATGCGACTGGCAGCACTGTAACATATTGTTTAGTAAGTGGATGAAGGAGAGAAGTGGAAGTTCAGGGGATCATTTTTCTTTGTTAAAGATGATGACGAGAACTAAGGTGGCTAACTGTCTCAAGGTTAATTTAGTTCATCAATGAATACTCGGTGGCTCTCACTATAGGCTATACAGTCCAAAAAGTGTCACTTAGTGTACCTTTTCGTTTTGGACTACTTCTCAAGTTGAGGAGAATTTTCTTGCGGCTAACTTTTAAAAACGTATGCCGAAGTATTAATGCCTTCTGTCGTGAAAGCGTACACCACGACATTTTTTTCGTCTAGCTTCTCGTCTTCCTCTTGTTCACCGGCTATATTTATCTAAGACTGCCAAGGACGCCTCTGCAACTCTGTGCATTTCAGACTGCTCTGCTTGTATACGACGTACGAGTGTACACAGCTATAATGCTCTGGACGAGGAAGCTACGAAGTCCGAAATGGGTCTGATGTAACATCGCAGCACAGTATGTCTTGGCTATACATGTTCCGCATTTAACTTACGTCTTATAAAATACACATGAGAACGAAATAAGGGTGATTACGCCCTTCCTAAATACAGTTTGATGGTTCGGTTTCCTTCTTTATTCTTTATCTGTTTCAATTTTATTTTTACCGTGGACTTGCTTTTTAGTGAGTCACCTTGAAATATGCCTGTACCGCGTTATGTCGTAATACGACAGCTATTCCAGTCATCTGAGTAAAACGTACGATTTCACCACAAAATGAGTACTACGTGATGTACAACTAAAGGTTACAGCCTAATTCACTGTGTAGTGCTTGAGCTTCTGAATAACCTCTTTGTATCGCTCTCTCATTTAGGTTGCAGTGACTCTCGGCGGAGACTGGGTGATCTTTCAACAATACGTGCGCTCTTAGAAAATGCGTGATAACTCGGAACCACCGTGTGACGCCTCGAAGACCTGTCTGGGTGAGTAACATCTTTATTTAAGCTCTTGGATTCTGTATCAAGAGGATTCTGTATTGGAACGTACAATATGTGGACGATACGGCAACGTCGTTGTATCCTCTATACTTGAGTTACTGAGTTCGGTACCGATGTGCCACCGTGAGCCGGTATTTCGGGAAAACTTCCCGGCGGATATAGAAAACTTATAGTAGACCCTTTACCCCTCCCACCACGCACCCAACCCCCCCCCCCCCAAAAAAAAAGAGAGAAAGAGATTGAGATAGACAAAAAAAATCACGAACCCGCAACTCACACGTTGTTTTTGTCCTCACTTCATAGCTTATCCAGCTGTTAACAGTAAATTAACGATGGCATTGACAGGCTCGCATGGCACCGGCTTTTATTTTCTTTTTTTTTGGGGGGGGGGGGGGTCGGAAAAAAATAACTTACTGGAAAATTGAAAGCTCCATGTGACACTCAGAGCAACACAAGAAAAGCTTAGTGCTACAGTAGATAAAGGCGTATACTAAACAAAATAAATAAATAAATAAATTATAAGAGAAATCGCTTTTCAGAATTTGGCTCCACAACTGCAGTGATTTGGGCGTACAGTTTTCACGAGCACTGCGGCAGTGCCGGTAACTGCAACGCCCATCTTGTACGCGCGGAAGCGAAACCGTCGCGGAAAGTTATCCGTTCCGACGTGCCAGTTGAGGTCACGTCCGTTATTGTTATGTCCAGCGAAGCTACATCGGCAGATCTCCGGAGCTATATACAGAGTCAACATTTTTATACCCGTACACTCCTATACGCGCGCGTGCGCGCATCTGCAGGAAAGCAAAAAAATATATCCTGCTCGACGTCCGAGAATCTTGCGGTATACGCCCAGTGTCTCGCGTGGTTCGTTGGCCTCGACGCATGACAAACACGAGAAACCCCCTTCCGCGTCTTCTTCTCTTCTTCAAGGGCGAATGTCCGTGCGCGCGTCGCCCCACCAGAGCTCGAAGTTCAATGACTATGCATGGGTGCGTGATCGCGAGAGTTTTCACCGGAGAAAGAATGAAAGCGAAATGCCGCACCCTGCGTCATTTGCCTGCGCACCATTCGCTCTCTTCAAGGGTCAGACCCGTTCACTTTCGTTTCTTCGCCGAGTCAAGTTAGCTCACTTTTTTTGCGCCGCCGCTTGGTCGATCGGCCACCGTTTTCGGCGTCATTGTCGTCATACACGCGGGCACCTGTGGCGGCGCCACCGAGCGCATTGTGCATGCGCGCTTGATTCGCACGCAACAACAACATTCGCCCGTGTTGAGTGCGTGTAAAGGTGAACTCGCTCCCTTCATCGCCCACTCCCTTCCCAACGCTTCGACATAGAATAAAGCTTCTTTCGAAAACGGCTGCAAATACGTAAGTGCTCGAGTAATGGGTGGATGGATGAACTTTATTTGGTCCTTCGGAACGTGCTTTAGCACGTTGCGGGCCGCTCCCACGTCGGCACAGAAAGACGACGCTCGAGTAATAACGCAAAAAAAAAAAATGGAGTGGGAGAGGGAACGTACTGCCGTCACTTACTTTTCCACGAAAATTGAACGCTCATGTATTATAACGTTCGTGATGCTGCACAGAGGCGGAAAGGGAGCGCCGCCGAAGCGCCATCGCGTTTTCGCAACTCGAAGCGATTTTCGACTCCTCTCTTTTTTTTTCTTTTTTTTGTGTTTGGGCAGCACGTCGCGCGATTGGCGGCGGCAGCATTCCGCGCTCTTGGTTTCGCTTCGACCGCACGAGAGACGAACCTCTAAGAAGCGTGAAAGGAAAAAAAAAAACGAACTATATATATAACACATCGGAACGGACATCACCTGCTGGCCCCTTCGTTCACCGTAGTACGGCCCTTCGTTTTGGGTGGCCGAAGACACGTAGCCGACGACAATTTGGCCCTAATCTCCGGTGGTTATACCCGAGAATGTACAGGAAAAACCGCCGGAACGGGAGAGAGAGCGCGTATAGTTGTGGCATCGGCGACGCATTTTCGTGCCATTTCGCGTTCACCGCAGTGTGTGTATTATGCCCGCGCGTATACGTGTGTGTGTGTTTCAGCGCTTGCGCCCTCCCGTGGTGCTCTGTATCCACTTTTCGTTGCCTCACCGCCTCATTTACCGGAGGTTTTTTTTTTTTTTCCTTTTCACGCCCGAATGCAGGCTTGTCACGCGACAATCGAAAAAGCTCGACCTCTCACGCGTAATACGCTAGCTCGTGCACGCATGCTTGCGTCATTTTGGTCACAGAAGCGCGGCTTCTTTCTGTATAATTCCCCGTGCTTCTTTACTTCTTCTTCTTCTCGCTTTCTTCCTGCCGGGGTTACGCCCCATCTCCGGGCCCTTTCCGTCGTGATCGTTCTTAGCCGCGCTTTCGTGTCATGTTCGCGTCTTGCTTAAATAACGCGCATTTCCTCGGAGTTTCGCGGGGCGCTCACCGTATGTGTTCGGCGCACGGAAGCGTTGTTGCGTCGACGAGGTCCGCGCAAATGATGTATGGTTCAAGGAACGTATACGTCGCTCGTTGATTTGGTTTATAGCGTTGTCCGTGCCGTTGCGTACCTATGCGATTACGATTCCCACGCATCTTTGTATAAACAACTCGAACGGTGTAGCCGGAAGCAAGTGCTGACAGCTTCCCAATCGACCTGCTAACGTTTCAGTTAAGCTTTTAGGCTACACGTATTCTATAACACGCTACGGTTGGAAACTGTAAGCAAATGTTAAAATATTGTGCGTGCTGAAACGGAGGAATTGGGTCCTGTTCCCCCAATCGGACACACGCCGCTGAAGAATATTCATCAAGACAACAAATTTAAATGATGACGCTTTCGGTGCCGAATATCGCGTCTTTTTACGTGCAACCCGTCCGCTGGTTTAAGGGTCGGGGTGCCCAACTGCTGACCCGAAGGTCACGGGATCGAATCCCGGCGGCCGCGTTTCGACGGAGGCGAAATTCTATACGCCGGTGTAATGATTCTGGTGCACATTAAAGATCGCCGGGGCGAAACGACAATATTGGCTGTGTTCCAATTCTTAGACAGCACGCAGACAGTCTGCGAAGACTTATAAGGCAGCATCGAGCCCATGCTGTACGAGAAGTGGAACACATTTAGACCTCGCGTCGAGAAAAAAAAAAAGCTAGAATGAACAAACTTAACAGTTGTAATTTCTGGCTTATTCCATGTTGAATTAAAAAAAAATTATCGTTACTCACCGTGAGCGTCTGGCAAAGCGTCTGCTTGTGTGCAGACGATTATTCCGGTGAGATTTGATATATCTGTGGGATTCGCTGAGACGCCATCTTGTTTAGACAGCGAAGCAGCCTGCATCGTATTTGTCTACGATGCGGTCTTCTCGGAGCTGTCTATGTTGCCGACTACGTGAAAATAGGAATGGGACTTAAGATGGCCGCCATCCATTTAGCTGTCTATTTAGCCGTCTACGGTGAGTATTGGAACACACGGTTTATTGTATTAGAGAATTATATAACATCTTTCACGCGCGGCTATTGACGTCGAATGGATAAGCTAGTGCGCCTCGAGGTTACGAGATGCTGAAACAGCAGCTGTTGTGTGAAATCCATCATACCCCACAGTTTAAAGCTATAGTGATAGCTCTCGCAATGGTTCGGATCGGTCGCGTACGATTTACGTTACTAACCACATGCCAGCACATCGTCGTACACAGGTAGGCCGAACGCGCGCCCCCACCGAAACTCAAATTCCCCATAGTTTCGGTTTCCTCGGTACTCCGGCCCCTTCCGCTCTGCGGCTGAGCGCGCGCTATCTCCTTTGATTTCTCGGCATGCGCGTTTGGCGCGCTCACTTTATACGCTCACGAAGTTGCGTCTGCGAATAATGCGCGGAAGAAGCCAGGACACGAAGGCGGTTTGATATAGAGGATGCACGAATTAAAGGATCGCCTCTGGCCGGCCAGCGAAGCCCGCTCGCCATGCAAAGCGCGTGCAGTTTATTATCATTCCCCCCCTCCCCCTCTTCGGAGGTATACGGAGGTGGTTGCCGTGATGCCCCCTTTTTTTTTCCTAATGCAACGACGCCTGCATGTTTTGCTCTCTGCACCCTGGACGCTCCCTTCTCGACGCTCTTTTGTTCCGTCCTGGCGAGCACTTTATTCATCTCTGCTTCTCTCGCACGCATTTTTTTTTTCTCGTCTTACCTCGAGACGTCCTTATTCCTTTCTTTTTTCTTTTAGCCATGAACCGAATAATAATTGCGCCTCGCCGTGTGCAAGTGTATACGGAGAAGAAGAAGCCCGACGCGATCGCTGACGGTTATTTTATGGAAATGAAGTGAACTAGCTCTCTGCGCACCACTATCCGCAGTTCTCGCGGTATTGTTTTGTTGTGTGTGTTTTCTTTTTCGACGACTCGCACGCAACAAGAGCAAGAAGACGAACCCGCCGAGACAGCAAGCGCAGTCGAGCGCCGATTAGGTATATGAAATTCCTGGGTTTCTTTATCATTTTTATCCTCCTCAGCACGAGAACTTCTTTCTCTTTCTCTATTTTTCTTTTCTGCTTTCACGTGCCTCTGTGTACGGGTTCGTGAAACAACTAGAGCTGAAGCATATATAGAGGCCTAAGTTAGGGCGTTATACCGATTCGTTCTCTTTTTTGTTTGTTTGCTTGTTTGTTTTCAACGTTCGGCATCGTCCCATTTCAGTTCTCCGTCTCTTCTGCCCGCCGCCAGATGGCCACTAAAGCGCGTGGTACACGGTACGGGTCATCAGGTGCGGCCGGTGCAAGAAAGGCGCCTTCGCGTTGCCGATTATTGAGGTAATGGTGTTGCCCAGTTCGAGCTCGCCGCCGCCTCAGCGCGTGGCCCTTGGATGCCGATTAGCAAATGCAAATGGGGTGAGAGACGAAACAAAAGAAGAAGCGAGGGGGAGCTGCCCCCACTAAACGGGCTTTCGTTCAGCGCACGCTCTCATCAGGTGCGGCTTTCGCAATACACGCCTTTCCCGTATTTTTCTCCTCTCGGTCGTGGCGTTTAATTTCAACCTTGAGAGTCGGAAAGACGCCTCGTTTTCTCCTATTTGTGTTGTTTTGTTTACGTATCGGCTACCCGTTCACCTGGACAAGCGGTGCTGTTAACGCTACGAATCGTACAGCAATCCGGTTATATCGCATTCCGTTTCACTGCGATAATGCGCGCGACATGTGTATACAGCACGACGAAATGAAGAAAGGCAATGCGATTGGAAGCGAAACCACAGCAGGCGAAATTAAAGAGTGCTGTTTGCGCGAGGGGGTTTTTCGTCATATTTGTCTAGTTGAAAAGTGGTCCTGGATGAAGGTGGTGCTAAAATCTCTCAAGACTAAAGACTTCTGCTAGCGCTTATAGACGAATAGTGATATTGTGGCTGCGAGGAGTGTGTCTGTGTGCTCGCTTCATTCTCCTTCTTTCTCTCTACCGTTATCATTCAGACTCCCCTACAGATTCGCCAAACACCCCTTCAGTTTTCTCTATATATCGCATGCGAGTTTTCTGACTGGTTAGCATCTGTGCCTTTCCTGTCTCTTATGTTCCTTCTTCCTTTCTGTTTTAACTACTAGCACTACATATCATTGTCCAACTGAAGGAAACTTGTTCTCCACACCTAACTCGCATTCTTACAGCAACTATGGGGTCAACACACCTTTTTATCTATAGCCAGTTGGTGGTTAAGAGAAAGAAAGAGAACGCCGTTAATTCTATTCCTTGCGCAGATTATATAGTGTACCTTGCCGACCATTCGAATCTAAGCCAATTCCACGGGTCGAAGTTAACTTCGAACGCTTGCCAAATGAAATTATCTTCGTGTGCTCTACGCAGCATCAACTATAAAAGAGCGTCGCTGGACAGCGATATAGGAGCGCATTTTTTAGGACTGCAGTGGAACACCGAACGCGCGCTGTGCAGCGTTCCACGTCTTTTTTTCACTTTTCGGTTGGTGACCCGCAGGTCGCGGGATCGAATCGCGGCTGCGGCGACTGCATTTTCAATGGAGGCGAAAATAATGTGGGCCCGTGTGCTCAGATTTGGGCGCATGTTAAAGAACCCCAGGTGGTCGAAATGTCCGGAGCCATCTACAACGGTATCTATCATAATCATATGGTGGTTTTGGGACGTTAAACCCCGCCGACGAGGCGAAGCCATGCATGGGAACTCGAAGAATACTCATTTAGTAATAATACTTTTTATTCGTTCTTCCCGCGCGTAATTCGAGAATGGAACGCACTGAATCCAGTCATTACACAGCACCCAACGTACATTAGAGAACTTTATGAAACTAATTGAAGGCACTGATCTATTCTAACCTAGTTAGCATGTACAGTGATCACCTGTTTTTCTTCACGCAGTCCTTTCTGTTTCCAATTGTCATATTAAAACATTTGTCTGTATACATTTATTGTTTAATACGGTTCCTTGATAACAATACTCGATCTGTGTTGTCTTCTTTCTGTGCTTCGTTTCTTCTCGACTCCTGTTTTTTGTTATTGTACCATTGTTGTACTTGGTTATCGTTCAAATAACTATGTATGATTGTTCTATGCCGTACTGCTGTGTTCAGTGATTATGTGTTCTTTATTATTCTGCTTTTTCCTGATTCAAACGTGGAAAGTTGTGACAGTGATGCTCGCCCCTGTAATAATCCCCATGTGGGGATTGACAGTATTCTGTAAATAAATAAATAAAATGAAAATATCAATCAAATGTTACGAAGGCGAGACGCCAACACGGTCCCGAAGTCTCCACTGCTCCGAACTCCACCGCCAAGGTCACCAGCCGTTTGGTAGCGTAGGTTTCGCAGCTCGCGACGGCTTCTGCGCAGAGCTGATAGACGAGCGCACGAGACGACGGTGAGTTAAGGCAAGGTTTATGTACAGCATAGAAATAGAGGCGTTACATATTCGGCACTGGGGCCGACAGCTGTTACGAAGCGCACCGCCGACGAGGTTACTAAGAGCGCCACGAAACTGGCCGCTTAGAAGGACACCGGCCGCGCCGACAGCGAAAGGACTCGAAGCAACGAGAGGTTTTTCTGACACATAGGTCTACTGCTGGTGACGCGCCGCAAGACTTTTTTTATAGGCACCGGGTGGATCCTCTGAGTCAACAAACGTCCAACCAGAAGCACCGCCGGCCGTGATGTCAGAATCCTCCAATGGGGACCCACCGCTGCGCGTGGTTGCACCTAAGGACGGAGGATGTTGCCACGCATTGCGCAAGACTCGCCAGACTGGAAGGCGCCGATTGCTTCATCGGGCTCGTGGGCTGAGGGAGCTCGCTTTGCGTTGCGTGACAGACCGGCGCCGCCGCTTGATGACGTCGTTGAGTTGATCGCGTCAGGTGGGCTCGAGGACTGGCCTTGACACAGATTGCCTTTGCAGAGGCATTGACGTTCAGTGTGGACTCCCAGGCGTAACACAAATATCAAATTTTGCTCAATGGCGGTTTTGGGCCGTTAAACGCCGCATATACACCAAATGTCAAATTGTTCTCACTTTGCATACCCAGATCGCGCGTGCTGCGCCTGCTTATTTCCATTCTAGTCTTTGCACTTGCACGGGGCCGTCCCGTCCACTCGCCAACGGCAGCTTACATGCGCCACGATGGGAATTATTCTATACGCGTGATTTACGCGGGATCTCGTTCATCGCTTTTAGGAAGGGTTATCGAGTTAGTCCGTGAAGGTGGGACGAAAGAGGGAGAGAGAACAAAGGTTAAGGTGGTGAAAATAATAAGGATAAGTTTAACAAGAGGCGTTACTCCGCTCCTGGGCCGCGCGCGGTGCATGACAAGAAGCTACCGCGGTTGTTGCTTTGCGCCGAAACGAAATCGCGTAGGCACGAATCCGATACACTCGGCTGCGTTTCCTCGTGCACCCCTTTATGGCTTTTTCTTTCTGTTGGGCTTATTCTTACAGTTCTCCTTGATTGTATGGAAATATCTGGTACACAGCGTGTGCATGGTGGGTGTGCTTGGTAACGGCGCGAGAAGCGCCTTATCGGTATCCAAACTTCGTGTCCGAGAGTGGACCGCAACGGAGCGCCCTGCGGAAAAGAGATTTCGGCGCGCGGTTTTCGTGCTGTTCGCCTCCCCTCCGCAACGTACGCTTGTACCAGACACCTTCGGCGCCGTTTCGGAGCTGGCGCTCTGGCGAGCGCCTCCGATCTGGCACGGGCGTGAAGAACGCCTTTCTCGGTCTTCGCCGGGAGTTCCTCTTGTTTATAGTATACGGGCGGCCCTTTATTTCGGAGCCTCTCTCTCTCTCTCCGAAAAAAACGAAGTCGACGACGACGCGCTGGCGGGCGCTCAGTGCGGTGTTCGCGTGTCCTGCAAACCTTCGTGCGCGAGGTTCTCTTTCTCTTCCGAACGCTCGCTCGGCGCGAAAGGCGTCCGTGCGTTCGCATTTTCCGCGCGAGATCGGGACCGCGAGGGTTACGGAACGCGTGATGAGCGTGAAGATGCGAAAAGCAGCCCCGGTCGAACGTGAGAAACACGCCGAGCACGAATCTGTGTCCGCAACAAGCGCCGTTCGCGCGCCAGGACCATACGAGCGTGCGCGTTCGGTTTCCGTTTTTTTTTCTTTTTTTTTATTACAAGATCTTTTTTTTTTCTTTTCTCCACAAAGGTGAACATAGATCCGCTTGTTCGATGGCCGTGCGACGACATGTAGAGCCCACGTTGTGTGAGAAATAATATAACAAGACGTTGGGCTCGAGCTGTGGTTCGGCGAAAGCTTCCCGTCGATTTTCTTTTTTTTTGCTTTCCGACAGTGATCGTAAAGGGTGTTTCTCCGCGCTGCTGTTAAGTGAGGAATGCGGGCTGTTGGAGGAAATACTTAACCGCGCTGACCATGTTCGTAACGACGATTCGGTAATTGAATTTGGTTACGCGGATTCTTGAAGGACAGGCGAGAGAATTACGTCACTTTTCGATGTGTACTTGCTCTTCAACCAAGTCTGTAGCGTAGGTTTGGTGTCACTGAATGTAAGACATAGCGTATTAAAAAAAGAAACACTTTTTCAATGAAGCTCTTCACGCCTTCTAAGTAATGTACTCTGTGTACACTGCGTCTGTACGACACTGTATATAAACCAAGGGCAAACATTCAGGAAGCTGCAGTGTGTCTCAGCGAATTATCTTGTTGCCACTTTCGCTTACGTACGGACTTGCTCATATGCAGTCCTAGGGCGCTGCCCTTCGCGTGTTTCAGTCCGTTATGGACGACCTTGCGAAGAAAAGACACCATTGGGGCTTCGCAGTTGGCGTTGTTGCATTCCGGGCACTTTTTTTTTCTTTTTTATGGCACAGTCGTGCAAGTGCTTACAGGTGTCATTGTGCACCTCGTTTATTGCTCTGTTCCTTCTCTGATCTATATTTATTCTTTATATGAAGCGTTCTTTCGCAGTGATCGACTCTCCTCCAACAAATCAAAAGATAATTGCTCACACCAGCCGTAGAGTGGCGGACTTGTACGTATGTTGCCGAAACAAGACTCGTGCTCACGCGAATCTTCGCATTTCGTGCTCGAGTCCGACGGCGGCGCTAATACACGCCAGGGGTCGCCCGCGCGCGTAAGCTCTTAATCGCGTGCGGCGGCGGCCATTTCGATGCGAACCACGACGAAGACGCTCCGAATCCGGCAGGGAGAAGACGCCTGCAGAAGGAAGGGTGCAGACCACGGAGCTTCTGCCGATAGCGATCGCCGACATTGCGCCAGAGAGCGTTTAGTATTTTTTTTCCGCGAGTATCTCTCGGGCGAGGAATACATACGCTCGCGCCAGTATAGAAAAGAAGGCATGGAGCGGGAGAGAGAAAAAAAAGAGCATCGTGACGGATTACACGGGTGGCCTTAGGCTATCTACACCATGCATCGCACACGGGTCATCTCTTTTCGTGCGCTTGTTCGCGAAGACGCTGCTCGCTGGATCTGAGTGAGAAACGATCGCCCGTTCATCGCGAGGCTTCCCTGGCGTGTCCGTATTCTCGCGCGGCCACGAGCGGCTCGTTGGTGCGCGTTACTTACATGCGCCGAGTGCGAATTCCATACAGCAACATCTCTGCGGCCAGATCTTCTTGGACTTGTAGTTCTTTTTTTTTTCTTTTGTGGTCTCCGATTACCGCGGTTAGTGGTGCTTCTGGGACGGCGCTTGCAGGTGCTGAGCTTCCGTGCGGCGTGACTGACTGATCGGTTCGTTAGGCACGTATATACAGCGTGCCGCCAGCGTTGTATGTTTAGTAGAACGCTTTCGGGCAATGCCTGTCCAATGTTGCCAGCCACGGATGAGGCGTGAGATGACCCGTGACGGGGGTCGTTTCGTGAGGCGATAACACGTTGGCTGTACGCGGCATGCCGACTAAGGTTTCGTCTTGTTAAGAGCAAACGTGTGGTTAGGTATACCTTAGCGATCCGGTGGTGTACTCGTGCAATTAACTACATAGTCTGCATCTAATGATATTCGTTGGTCACGCTACTTGCTTGCATATATTGTACGAAAAGGTAAGACACATTTGAGAGTTCCCATTCCTCCACATTTGGGTATGGAGCAGGTTGATCGGTCCTGTTGTTGCCTATGCAAGCTTACAAAATAGCTGTGTCGTGCTTTTATCAAAACAAATGCCATGCACCGGTCTTTCGCCTGCATAACTTTATCTGTCGCACTGGACCTTACATGACAGCATTACCGTCCTACAGCGTTGTCGTTACTTCAATTTAAATTTACCATGCCCGCTAACCTTCAAGCACGGCACGAATGTATGAGATCAGTTGACTAGAGTCTAGAGTACGTCTAGAGTACGTCGTAATGTAAGCCCAACACGTAAAGCCTTTAAGCGTATATGTAACTTGTGTCCCGCATATTGACTCGCAGAAATGGCAATTTCCGAACTGTGGCACATTGCTATCATGGAAAGATCATTAAGGAAAGATCATAACGTGCGCCATGTTAGCTTCATTCACATATCGCTCAGAACGCCTGCAGGATGATGGCACACGCCCAAGAAATATCTTTTTCTCCTCCTTCGACACTACAAACAAAAAAGAGGTGACCTGAGGGCTGAAAAGGTCAGAAAAAAAAATTTTTTGGTGGTGGGTATCATATGAATGAACTGTACAGTCAACAAGTATAGATAACGCCGCATTCGACTCATGTTGCCATGTTTGATAATAAAGTGCTTAGTTAAATACTCATCGCATGGCAAGGATTTGGCATTTTCGGTGTGTAGCGAAATAACATACGAAATTCTATTGGTCAGCCGCCTGCGACATCATAAGCGCTCGTTAGATAACATGTCTTGCTAATGGGCAGCATTCTGTATTACCATGACTAGGTTCCGAAGAGCACTGGCTGACTTATCGCGGTGCACCGTCCGTGCAATATTAAAATGTGGCTTTCACTCCGTCGTCTGCCCATTATAGCTTTTTGTATATTGTTTGTATATTTTGATTAAACATGACAGCATAAACTCATCGCCACTTTCTGGTTTCGCTGTCTGTTAATTCGTATAGTTTCTGATTCCCAGATACCATTTTATTATTTGTCGCTAATTAAAAAAAAGACGTCTAGAAGCCGGGATCCAGTGATTTACTTTTCGTATGAAGCTACGCCATAGCTTAAAGGTATAGTTCCACATGGTCACGGTAATTGAAAAGCTCGGGCATGAAGGTTTCTTTCACTTAAAAAGCAGTGACGAGGGGGGCTGGGGGAGGGGGGGGGGCTTTTTTTCTTGGCTCCTCAACGAGTCACGATCTTCCAACCCTTAAGCGAGAAAAAAAAAACGCGAGAACTGCCGGGAAATCAGCTACGGACGCCGTCCGAACGTCTATGCATCACGATGAAAAGCGAAGCCCAAAGAGAAAAAAAAAGGTGGAGGAAGAGAGGGTGAGACGAGGTGAGGAAGATTATGGGGGAGGGAGGGGGGCGAGGTCATGAGGACCTCACGCGCAGCTGTCGGCTTTTTTGCACTTTTTTGGAGGTCGTCAGGAAGTCACGCCGAAACGTTATCGGGAATAAAAAGGCGCAGGTTCATCCCAAACCGAGAACAAGGCAACGGCGTTCTGTTTCTCCGTCGATTACGCGTGTCGAGCCGAGAAGACTGACGCGGGGTACGATAACCGGCCGCTCGTGGCCGTTGAGGGCGCTGCGTCGCTGTCGCGCGGGTTGCAAACGGCGCGTTCGAAAGACGTTATTTGCCTCTTCTTCGTCTTGCGTCGACTTCTACTGAGAACTGTTTCTTGCTTGAGATGGCGCTCTTGTTCCTCCCTTACTTTTTTCTTTTCTGTTGAACGTCCCGGCAAATTCTGATGCGTCAAACACCCTCCTCCTTCAGCGCAACTGAGAATGACGTTCGTGCTTTGGCGGAGGTTGAAATTTCGCTTCTTTCCAGAGCCGTTGCCACGTCGCTCTCTTCGCGGTGAAGAGGACAACGTTTGGAGTGTTTCTCGAAGCAAACGCCACGGCAAGCGTCTTCCGAAAAGGCGCAACGAGACAAGTTGAAGGAGAAAGAGAAGAATAACTGAGGCAGGCTGTAGCGTGCGAAGAAAGAAAATAATATTTCGAGTTACTCTTCTGCCGCCACCATCTTGGTTCCCACACTCAGCGGGTGCAAAACAAGCAGTGGCGAAGCGAGCGCGCACGCAAAGCGCCGCAACGAGAAACTGCTTCAATCCTGGAAATGTTTGCGCTTTTGTGCGTTCGTACGCGCCAAGTGTCTGTGCGGAGAGGCAGGCAGACGGACAGCTTTCGCGTGTTTGAGAGAGTGCCACGTCGGCTGCGTTATTCACCCGCTGCTTGGCGTCTGTTGAACGCCTCCGCCGCCGCCACCATGGTTGCCGTCTTTTTCTTGCGCTCTGACTTCGTCTTGACTTCGGAGCAGTACAGATATGTGTGCGTGAATACACGTAAGGTGAAGGGAGTGGGAAAGAGAGAGAGAGTTGTTGCGCAGCTACCCGACCGATCGTTGTTCATTCCTGAGGAGGCTGCAGCCGCCCTTGTCACCTTTCCTTATTTCACTTTTTTTTTCTTCCGAGGCTGTTTGATCTTGCTTCCTTCTCCGGTGATGCCTCTCCGTTGTTGGAAACGTTTCTTCTCTCTTTACACAAGTTCTCTACTCTACCCCTCCAGTCCCCTTCTTTTCTCGTTTCCCTCACTGCGCGTCACGCGTTTAGGACGAGCTGCTTCTAGCACCTCCAGTTCACAGCACCGAGCCGCTCGCCCACCTGCCTGTGCCTTCCATACGAGGGTGCGGCTCTAGCCACGCAGCCCTCTTCACCAGTTACCTCCCCCCCCCCCCCATTTCCTCGACATTAGAGGCAACGTTTTCGGAGCATCTTCACACTCTTCTCTTGTTTTATTCGTAATCTTTCTTTTCATTACAAGCCTTTTATTTATTTTCCCTTCGTGCTAGCCTTCTTTTCGCAGATGTTTGCCAATCCTCTGTGCCAACTTCGAGTGTTTCGTTTGTTTTTTGTTCCTGAATTCTTTTTTTCTCACAAGACGTGTTTGCGTTCCTTTCGTCGACTCCGGCCGGACGACGTCAATTCGGCGCCCTAAACGAATTCTGTGTTTGCATTCTGCTACTTCGAGATGGCGGACGTCGTTGGCGAAGCTTTCGTGGAAACTCCAAGGGCGTGGGCAACGTATCGGTGCAGTAACTAGGGAATACCGGTTGTGCAGATTTCTAAAAGCACTCGCAGAAATTATGTTTGCTTCTGAAAGCATTTGCTTCAGCAGTGTTTCGTCTGGAATCAAAGTGTAAGATATCTGCAGCGAGGATAGACAGAAAAAAAGCGAGAAAGGGAGATAAGGTGGAGGTGGCAATTGGAGGAAATACAAAAAGCACACGGATTTGGGGGAATATGAGTAAAAAAAAAACGTCTGACTCGCAGAAACACTTGTTTTAGTCTTTATAAGGTTTATTGCGTAACAATAACCGACCTTCACCTCGACAACCTCCGTTGGCTTGGATACAGCTGCTATCACAAAGATCGGCTAACGAATGGACGAGCTACAGTATAAAAATAATAGTAATTGAAATCGATCATTCCGTAACATTGGTTCCACTTGTGAAATTCATGTTTACGTAACAGAGATAAAGGCTACTGATTGGTAGAGCATGAACGGCGTTTTGTATGTTGTGTTATTGGTGACGTGCTAAAAAGACAAAGTGTGCAAACACGTTACCAGATAAATGTCATCACACCTCGGACATTACTGGTGTGCTTTAAAACAATCTGTTACGGTATGCGTGAGGGGTGCCGTAATTCTGAATCGCAATTTACTCGTGACTTCCGAAGTTTTTCTTGGTACACAGCATATACTAAAGAACACACACACGCATGCGTGTCGCGTTTATAACCCGTCAAAAGCTTTCGAACCGACCTGTTCATTACAACCATCTTGAAGAATCCACCCAGCTTACCGAATTATCGCACTGAAATCATGGTACACAATGAGACCGTTTAGTTTACCCGTTGGGGCAACGCTTATTATTGATTGCAAATTCATAAATATATACTGTTTCATAAGCCAGGACAGCAACATTACGGAGTTTTCAACGCATACGAGCACAATGATATCGACGAACTTTGTTTGCCACGGCGAAAAAAAAAAATGGCACGAAGTCAATGCTTATGATGGAGCGAAGCTGGATGAGGTCCGAAATGTCAACGCTGGAGTGGCTTACTAGTACGAAGGACGGACGGACGAACAGATGGACGGACAGAGTAGGGTCTATGCGTGCTGTGGACGCTCTATGTACGGTACAGGCAGACGGACGACAGGGACCTACGATGACGGGGGCAACGGGCGCCGTACAAACCTAAGTAGCTTCGCTCCTAGAAAAGTCGGGTTTCTGCCTATGATCTTTACCTTAGACCTCTGTCTGCCGCTCTTCTTTCTTTGCCCACACTTTCTTTGAAATGAGTTTACTTGTCGAGAAAAAAAAAATGAATGAACATTGCTGTCTATGAGCGCCACAAAGAGAGCGCACCTCGCCTTCTACAAGCGTCTTCACGTTCCTTTTATGGAGTACTCTAGCTTTTATTCTCATTATACTTTGTCTTACAGCTCAGCTTGACGTTTCGTGCACATACCACTGTCAATGTTTCTTCACGCTTCGCGGGTTTTGAAAAGGACTCTGTCCTTCCCCCGCTTTCCGTGTTTACAGTATACCTATGAGATCAGGCATGCATTGGGCGAACCTTCGCCTTTTTTTTTTCCTGTACTGATTGTGCTGTTGTAGGTGCGCCGCTCGCCCACTTATAAGTCGCCTTTCTCGATTCGAACGAGTCACGAATGACCGCGTATCACCGGTATACATAACCACGGATAGTTTGCAGGAGCGCTCTCGAATTGCGTCGGTCGGCAGTGCGATGTCTATGCAGCCGACTCGATGAGTGTCCATATCAGACCTCACGTTCGTAATGTGACGCGCCTGACCGCTAAATTGTACCGTCGTTCGTCCGAGGGCGTGGCGAGGGCGAGCGTATACGCCGCGCTGACACGCGTGTCCACAGCTTCCCCGGCATTTCCACGACGCGGCTGAAGGCTAAATCACTGCCCAAATGAAGGGCTGATTCCGGGCAAAGCGCACGGCCGCTGCAGCGGCCCTGGAATCCTGCACGTTGGTGTCTTACGCAGGGCCGTGGCGCCTTGTCACGCGCGCGCTGGTCCTCCGAGCCAAAGATGAAGCCCTCTGTCTTCCGATAGAGTGTGTAGAAGAAATGGATTCTCGGGCCCAAATTGTCGGTCCCTCGATGTGCACACGCGCTCGGCTATGGCATGCCCGAACAGATTATGGTCCTGGGTGTGTGTGTGCGTTCTGCATGTTCACGTCTTTTTTCTTTCTTTCCGCTTTCTTGCTTAACTTGTTCGCTTCTGGTAAGGGGTTTCATTTCCCTCTCGCTCCTCGGAGTCTCGGCGCCTCGTAATGAAGCCAACGATAGTTCGTGTCACGTTACATTAATGCCATCAAGACGAGCTTCGTTCTTGCCAAGTTGCCTCGCAACGGAGGCGCCTGCGCGTGCATGGGCATACGGGCGAGTCATTTAGCCGATCCTGTCAGCACATCTCGAAACATGTTCGCGAGCCTGGCGGTCCTTTTGATGCTCATATTCGCTTAAGAACAATCTACAGAGAGAGAGAGAGAGAGAGAGAGAGAGAAGAGAGAGACCAGGAAAGAGGGAAACGACGAGACAAACAGAATAAAGCTTCCGCCGGCTTCCGATTTCCCGAACGCCGGGGCTGATGAGCGGAGCCGCTGTCCGTTCGGCAGGTAATTGCTGTCTTTCGCAGAGCAGTCAGTATACAGATGTCTCTGAGCATTCATTCTGGTTTCGGGCGCCTGGATTCGCTGCCGCGTTTTGGCCGTTCCCGTCGCTCACCCAGGATAACTGACTGGCATCGACCGTGCGACCGGACGACCCGAGCCTTAATAAAAAGCCTCCTACCAGTCCTTTTGTCTTTATTTAGTCTTTGATTCTTGCATTTTTCTTATACGTTTCGTATACTCTCCACCACTCTGTTTTCGGAGCTACCTGATGGATGGTCGGTTCCGTGGGCCCGTTCGCGTCGTAAGTAGAGGCTACGATGAAGTGGGGAAAGAAAGCCCCGCCTTGTGTACACACAGTTGCCAGCGAAATTGGCGCGGGACTCCGGCGTACGACGAGGCACTCCCGGCGGCACCCTCTATTTTCTTATACGTGTGCTTCCGCAGAGCGACGGCCGCTGCCCGTTTCGTGCGCGACGTATTGCGGACGAGGGCTTCGCGATATTTGCAGAAAGAGAAGGGACAGCGCTGACGACGAGGGAGGGATCGGCGCGCTCGCTTGTGTTCACTTCATCTCGATGCGTGCATGCAAAGAAAGGGATCCGGCGCTTTTATGTATAATACGCATGCGAGTCTTTTCCGGGCAAACGTCACCGGCACTCTGTTCGAGATCTTTTTGATAGCGTAATGCCAGACCCGTCGCACGCGCCTAACAGTAGCCCCGGGAACACCGAGCTGAGTTGTGGGCTGTGGACAGGGCTTCCTCCTATGCGTGCATTTGGTCACCGTCATAATTTTCTCTTGACTCTCGGAAGCGATGCGGTCGACGAAAAAGAACGGTTTTGTATCTCGAACTTCTTCGAGCTTCGCGATTTCTGGTGTAGTTCTGCGACCCGTTATCAATGCATCATGTGTCCATTATAGTATGTCCAGAGTGCTTCAATACTGGCATGTTCGTTGAGTTTCGAACGAAACGGGCATTACGCCACTAGGAGCCTTGACCCCCTAGCTGCGTAATGGGAGGAAGTAAACAGCGATTGTGCAGTACGCTCTTGCAAGCACCTCAAGATTCAATCGTCTTATCTGGTCATTTCACAATAGGTGAGTGATGACATGGCATGTGTCATGCCGCACATGTGATTAACTGTCACGTGTCGTAGAATTACGTGGACATAATACTTGTGAAGGAGTTGGCGCTGATAACGGCAGTTCTTATACTGCTGTTATAGGGATGCGTCTATTGAGATGTGAAGAAATGAGGATCGTCTACGAGAATGTCATTCAGGGTCTGACAATACTACTTGCTCTCTCTCTCACACTCTTATGTTTTATTTCTCCCTCTATTATTCTTGTCCTCCCTTCCCCTCTCACACGTGTCATTGATCTTGCGCTTGTATTACTGCCACCTCACCAGTGGTTATCGTTTTCGGCTGTTGACACGAAGGACTTTAGTTCGTGTCCGGCCGCGGCAGTTGCATATCGACAGAGGTGAAATACAGGTGATAGAGCAGGCGTACTTAGCTTTAGGTACACATTAGCCAGGTGGCTAAACTTTCGGAGCTCTCTGCAACGGCATGCCTCCTAACTATCACCATGGTTTTGGCGCGTGAGACCCCAGCAGCTATAACTATCGCTTGTATCACGCAACGGCTGTGCATCGAATAGTAACTGGATCTTGTATTTTCTGCATCCTGTAAGGCTGATACTAACAGCTTCTTATGCTGATTTAGTTCGTAAGGTAAGCGACTAGCGTTTGTACTCAGGCTATTTTTGCAAGTCTAGGATGACTGAGCTATCGGATGGTCGTTAGACTTTTATTGGTTGAACCATCGCAATGCTCGAACAGCAGCTAGAAAGTGAGTCGTTCGGAAGCGCACAAATCTGTCTTACCGGCACACTCTCACGTTCAAATCACAATCACGCTTCCATTATTCTAACCAGTAAAAAAATAATAACTGTCGCTTCTAAATTCTAATACTGATCAGGTCACTGCTGAAGCAGACAGGTCAGTGACAATGACTTAGGAAGCTTTGTGAATTCGGCTCCGCAGTTCCGGTTTGGTATACCACGTTCACGAGCGGTCCCAGATTAGCGGACGCTGGGCCACTTTCTTCCGCGCAGGACAAGCCGCACCTTCTTTGCACCGCACGTCCCGTTGCCTGCGCCGCGGTTCCTGGAGGTCCCGGCCCGCTCAATGCCAGCATCCGGGAGTATAGCGCATAACCGAAGGAAAGCGCCCAAAGAAACAAAAATGGCCGCGCCACTAAAGAACCTCCGTGGCGATGCTGTTGCGGCGGTATCTTGCGCAACAAAGAAAACGCGCGCACGTCGTTGCGTTGCCGCTTCGCGCGGCGACTCACCTAAAAAGGTGTGGCTCGTTTTATTCCCCAGTTGGGCGCGTTTCTCGTCTTGATTCCTTTCGCGTGCTCCGCGTAAAGGTTACAGCGCAAACAACGTGCTTCACCGCGGAAAGAGGCAGATAAAGAGTAGGCAGAGTAAGAGCAAAAGTCTAGAAAAGAGTAAAGAACGCTCTTGGATAGAAGGCCAGGAAAACGAAGATGCAGGAAGAGGAGGATGGGGCGCGTGAAGAGAACTCCGAAGAGTCGCGGAACGGCTAGCAGAAAGGGTCGACGCTGGTAGGAAGAAAGAGCTGAGGGCAGTTAGTGTGTGCAGGGCTTAGTGGCGGCGGTGCAGTGAAGACGGCTCGCGGGAGCGGCGTGGCGTGTTGGTGCCGCGCCGACAGCCGACCAAGGTCGTCGATCTGTCAGAAGAAGCGAGCCGTACTGTCCCCCCCCCCCCCTTCCCTCCTGTCTCCCCCCGTGCTCACGTGTTGAGAAGCCGGCGCGTTACCGCTGCTGCGACTGTGGCCGCGTATTTGCATGCGCACGCAGTGAGGTCATGGAGCGGCGGCGGCAGCGGTTGTGGCCGGCGCCATCGAAGGCGTACGTAACCGGAGAACGGTCGCAGTACCGTGCAGCGGACGTTGGAAGAAAGGCTGGCGTTGGATGCTTGAAGCGAGACAGCCACGAGGATGCGCTTTCTCGTGACGTCATCTTGGGTTTCGTCCTATGCACTCGAAACTTTCGCACGAGTGTGTGCGGGTCTTGAAGAAACGTTGATAGTGGAATGTCGCGGCTAGAGCAAAGTGCCGCAGAGAACTTTAGGTTACGTTACACAAGCGGCTTGGTTTCCCGGGAATTCAAATGCCCGAAGCTTTGCTTGGACTTCGAATGCGTGTGGGAGCAAAGTGGACGCCTGCCTGCGTTCCCTGATGTAAATCTCTTTATTGACTGCCCCTCAAAACTCGCATGAGGGCATTTGTAGGTTAGCGTTCGCGGGAATAGTCACTTGAGAGACCGACAAATAGACAGACAGGTGAACTTTATTTGCGTCCTGGGAAGAAGGTTCCTAAGAACCCACCTAGGGCTGCACCCGCGACGGGGTCGGGGACCAGAGGTTCCCGGTCGCTTCACTGGCTCCCTGGACCGCCCGGAGTTGTTTCGCAAAGTGTGGACTTCCGATACATCACAAGAAGTCTGTCTCGTTTACGTGATGCCTCCTTGCTGAAACGCCCAAGCGGCGTCACCGCCCCATCAAATGAGGTGAGGTGGCGAGCTGATCGCATGTTGAGAAGTTACGGGAAATGTCTGTAGACAGCGCCATAGTGACCGGAGGGCTATCTGCCGTCTCCTTGGTTGCTCTCTGTGACGGCGCCGACGGGGACTCGTTGACCACCTTTCATGAGTTATGTTCGCGCTACAGATTAGGCAGGAAATCACTTCTCGACGAGCACGAAAATTTTCATGTGTCTACGAGCTCTGGGACGTTCTGTTTTGCATATGCGCATGGTTGGGTACGCTTGACGGCAATTGTGACAAGATCTCTCTTACAGTGTTCTCATTTTACAGACTTCAAATCAAGCTCTGTTTTAACATGTTTCATGCATCGTTGAGTCAAACAACAAGGTGTAGCCGAAAACCGGCTCTCGCGGTTATATATCGCGACTCACTCCAAACACATTCTCCGTGGATGTTTACCTCGTTCGAAACTTTTGTTTCGAGGACTTGGTTCCTCGCGAAGGAAATACAATGAACTCGTGCCTTTATAACGGTGCACATTACTCTCTCGTCTCACTCGTGCGTGTCAGAGACATGAGCTCATTATCGGCTACCACGTTTGTTCATTTGTAGTCACTCGAGCATCGCCGGATAGCCGAGCGACTGCCGCGTCGAAAAGCTACCGTGACCGGTCGCGCTCGCTTCCACGGGCCTTTGTGCCGCGTCAAGACTGCACGCAACTACGGACACAGTCGTGACTTGGCGGGGGGGGGGGGGGGGCGCTTGTTTGGCTGCCGAGTGTCGATAGCGAGCCAGTATCGGCGAGGAAAACGGCCGTGTCGTCTCCTGTCAGGGAGAATCCACTGCCGCGGAGACGGCGCCGGCATTTCGGCTCCGTCGGAGGACCGACCGCGTAGTCCCCCCCCCCCCTTTTTTTTTTTTTGACGACTGGTGCACGCGGCGCGTGAGATGCGTAACCTGGCAGCGTCTGCGGCAGCAGCCAGAGGGGCACTCTTCTTTGGGCAGCCACTGCTCGCTCGATTCCCGAACACGTTTCTCAGGCCCGCTGTGAAACATCCGGTGCGAGGACGATGGCTGTTACGGACATGCCGTGTCGCCTTTAAACGGACCGGCCCCTGTGGGGCGAATCTGTTAGCTTCTTACTTATCGTGCCTGTTTAGCTTGCAACCGAACGGGAGGAAAACGCAGATGATCCCAGTCGTTTTATAATTTTACGGTAACCCTCCGTTAGCCGGGGCGTCGTCTAAATACAGGGTAGACGTTAGTATATTTGTGCAAAAAGAGGAGGGGGAGGGAGGGGGGAGGGATAGTGATAACTTATGTGTCGTCTTCTGAACATATCTGCTAGGAGGGTTGCAGTGGGGACAAAAAGCGGTGCCCCCCCTCCCCCCTCTCTCTTTCTCATCATGACTCCTCTTGGCGCCGCCCCTACCTCGTAGTGCCCGGGTACGCCTATATCAAGGCAACCTCCAGAACATTGTCATTGTAAATTCCTTCCTGGTTTGTGAACGTTCGAATAGCTGTGGCCGGCTCTCGTTTTCAACTTCGAACGAGCTGGCGTGGTTCAGTGCTAGACTTTATTATACCTTTTAGAGTGCGGCCAGTAGCCGATGGTCGGAAGGCAACTGCTGTGTGCGAAGCTTGAATAGTAATGCCAAGATGACAAAGGTTGGTTGGGTATGAGTTTTGTTGCAACTCGTGATTGACTGCGAGTTGATGGGTGAGTTCTCAGTCGATTCGCTTACGCTTCAATAAGCTACCGCACCTCTTTGTTGCATAGTAAGTGGTCAGCGGAAATTGCGAAACAGCATAAATTCAAGTGTTTAATGCAAGATTGCATCGGCGTGCCGGTTACTACAACGAAAAGGGCAAGAAGTCAGAACGAAACAGCCGTGTAACAAGTTCGTTCGTGGCGTTACGGAATAGGTTGAACGCCATCTGCAAGTACCAGAATTGCGTCTCTGGCTTTTTATCGCAAACTCACTTCAGGCAGCTGTGCTGACCAGTTCATGTCAAAATTATTAGGGAAATAGCTGTTTGTTTTCCCAGTACACGCAGGTGCATTACTCTTTGTACTCAAGCTCATATTCCACGAACTTGGTGCGTTAGACAGGTAGGTGGCCATGATGAGGTTGTCATTTTTTAATGCGCCAAGCAAGATGGCATCGGTCTTTGGATCATTAAGATACCTAGAGTTGGATCCATGACCGTATGAGCAACGCAGGACTTCGAGTTCGTCACTGCCCTATTAGCAGTTGAAAGGCCTTATTACGCATAGTCGACACAAGACTGCGCTTGTTTGCACCGCCAATGCACGTACGAATGGCGTTACACACGTGAGTCGAAAGAGCTGCTTCGCATCTAAAAACCATTGTGTACCGAAAATATAGCAGCAAATCGACGTCACATTCTCTACCCGAGGTATACAGCGCCGGGAAACTCGGAGGCACTTGGGCAACTTTAGCCGAAGGCACCGGTTCACACATTCTTGGGTGGGCGCGCGCAGATAACGCTGCACAAAACGGAACAAACCAGCACTGCTTCACATAACTCATAGTTATCGCACCGTGGCAGGAATAAATCTCCCCTCCCCCCCTTTGTGTGTGTGTGTGTGTGTGTGTGTGTGTGTGTGTGTGTGTGTGTGTGTGTGTGTGTGTGTGTGTGTGTGTGGTGTGTGTGTGGAGGGGGTGATCTTGTGAATCGTATACAACCGGGATAATTAAATATACCACCGGTCTCCCCTAAAAACAAAGCATTTTACGGGGGCGGCGGCGGCTCTGGCTTTTGTGCCCAACCCCAGATTCATCACTGGGGAAACGAGCTCGTTTGTCGTGAACGCCCATTCGTCTCTGCCACGCGAACTCGGATATTAGTCACCGGCGCGGGCAGCGGCGACATTCTCGCCTAGCTGCCTCAGCAGCGAGCACTTCCCTGAGCACTCTATACGCTCTCTGCGCGTACTAGCGTGGCACGGATGTGGATGGTATAGGGGTGGGGGAAGGAGGGGGGAGGTGGTATAGTCGGGTCTCGAATGCGCGTATACCTACCTGCCTACATGTGCGGCGTGGTGAATCGGCTTCTGGCCGGGTGCCAGTGCGTGGTCCACACCTTTCGTTTCCTTTCTTTATTTTGTTGTTGTCTTTTATTGGATGGATCATGTCTTTTTTGCGCGTGCGAGCGCTTAAGAGGTGTAATTAGACAGGCGTAAGAAACAGATTACCTCGAGAGGAGCGCGTTTTTTTTTTTTTTTTTGCGCCAGCGCACCCGTTCCTTCGACAAAACCAGGAAGTCTGATCACTCACTCCTTTCTTTTTGTTTGTTTCGAGTTTAACCTTCCAATGGCTTTTTTTCCTCCCTCTTTTATTCGAGTGCGTTCTTGACACACACACACCCCTGTTGCTCGCAGCTGGCTGTATCGAGCAAGGGCATGTACGGTATACAGGTATCGTGTGGGAGGCGCCATCGTCGTTGTACGGTATACACGTGTACTCACTCGTCGCTAAACGTGTTTACCTGTAAAGCTGCCTATTGTTTTTTTTTCTTTCGTTTTAATTAACTTCCCTCACGGTGCCGTACTCGTGGCGTGCTTCTCACTCTTGTTTCGGCCACTGATGTAACATCTCTTATATCACCCCTATCATTTTCGCGTTGTTTCGGGCGTTTTTATTTTTTGTTTAAATTTTCATTACGTCTCTGTGCGCCGCTTCCCGGATGTGACTCTTGGCCCAGCGAGGCTTTTCCTCAAATGCCGCCAGCGGCTCCCACAATAAGCGTTTCGTGCCCCCCCCCCCACTTTTTTGTTTGTTTTTCTTGTTTGTGCAATACGAGTCCTTTCTTTGATTCCTCTCGTTTATTTTTTGCGAACGCTGAAAGCGCTGAAGTTTCACGGAATGCGTCCTCCTCTCGTTACGCAGCGGTTCGTTCCACCAATTAGCGGCTTCTCTTCTTCTTCTTCGGAGCGAACCATTTTTTACCCAAACTCGCAGCTGCGCCACGCTTGTCCCGCGTGCGGCAGTGAAGACAGATAATTGTTGTCGCTGCGAGAATAGAAACTCTTGGTGACAACGCTTTTTCGGGCCAGTGAGTACAGAGAGAGAGCACGAGACCAGTAGCTGCGTTCTACGCTCAGTGTGGCTGTCTGGTCTTGGGAGCGTCGCTGTGATATACGCCGCCAGTACACCGTCTCTGTGCTAGTGGCGATGTCGAGGTGTATCATGGTTTACGTTTATTATTTTAAATTATTATTGCAGTTTTGCGTCCCCAAACCACGATACCACATAGGGATGCCGTAGTGGAGGACTCTAAATGTTTTAAACGTCTGGTGTTCTTTAACATGCACCTATATCCAATTAAACAAGACTAAGTCGTTTCCACCGAAATGCTGTCGCCGCGGCCGCAGTTTGATCATGCGACCTTCGGGTGTATTTTACGTATAGCCAGCGGTATTTGTCTGCTTGTCTGCAACTTCATTGCGAGATTTTTCGCTGAGGATCAGCGAGAATTCCTCACTTGCACACATGTATGGAGTTGTTTTGAAGTTTGCTGTGGCGTTTGTATTGTGTCATTTGTCATACATTGGCGGGTTGGTGCATGCGCAAAAGATGCAATATAAGACGTCCTTTATAACGCATACGAAAAATATGTACAAGACGTTTTGGCACCATGGGATGAAATTAGTATACCGCACAGGCAACGCGCTCGATCCTCTTTAATGTACGACACCTCGAAACATCCCGAAAGTTGACCTTGAAAAAAAAAGTGTCAGTAGAAACATTCCAAAGCGCTTCAGGCAATATGGCAAGTGTGAGCTTCAGGCAAGTGTGAGCGCGACAAGCGAATGACTCTTTATTCTCTTTGTAATCATCATCACCTGTACATCTTCTTCATCTAAGAATATCATCACCGGCGTGATTGAGCTCGAGCCTGGCCGAATAAACCGGTTCCTCACAAGTGGTGGACTGTGCTTTTCGTTCCCTCAAGTCCTCTCGCCCGTTCTCGCTGGAACTCCGCTCGGGTCGTCGCGTACAACCCCCTGCCATGACGGCCCAAGAAAACCCTGGCCCATCCAACGTCGCCGTCCTACTGCAGCCACCGCCCCCCGCTCCGCCCAACAACACTCGCCTGCGTGATCCACCTGTGTTTTCCGGTCTCCGAGGCGATGATGTTGAAGACTGGATCAAGAACTACGACCTCGTCAGCGATTTGAACAGGTGGGACAATCCACACAAGTTGCGCAGCGTCCCATTTTACTTGTCCGATGTTGCGAAAACTTGGTTCTGGAACCACCACCCGGATCTTCCCGACTGGGACACTTTCGAGCAGCAAATTCGTCAGGTATTTGGTGCCCCTGCAGTTCGCACTGAAGCAGCAAAGAAGAAACTCGCTCAACGCACGCAGCTGCCGGGTGAATCTTACACCTCTTATATTGAGGATGTCCTTGCACTGTGCAAGCGCGTTAACACCGGCATGTCTCAAAACGACCAAATACGCCACATTATTAAAGGCATTAACACCGTCGCCTTTAACGCCCTCGCCACGCAAAGTCCTGCCACCACCCAGGACGTGATAACCATCTGTCAGCGACTTGACGAGCTTCAGTCTCTTCGCCTCTGCTACGATGCCACCGACGTTCCTTTGCCTGCACCCCTCGACTTGCGTGCGCTTATTCGCGACATCGTTCGTGAAGAGCTGCACGGGCGCTGCTCTTCCTGTGCTGTCGAAGTTACTTCACCTCCTGAAAAAGATAGCTTGCGAGACCTGATTAAACAAGAGATCGCCTCCGCATCGCGTGCGACGTGTTCCAATAGTCCCTGCGTGCGCCAGACGCGCACGTACGCCGAAGTTGCCGCGCTCTCTGCCGCACCCACCGTTTCTGTGCCTACAACTGCAGACCATGCGCCTGTGGATTCGTTATCACCGCCAGTGCGTGCACCACGTTACTACGCACCTCAGCGCCCACCTCGGCCAACCTGTTACTACTGCGGCTATCGAGGACATATCGCTCGGTTTTGTCGAAGGCGCCAACAAGACGAGCAACGTGGCTACGCTCCCGAAGAACATCGAAGCTTCCGTCCGACCATGAACTACTTACGGCCACCCCCCCGATCGTCCTATTACCGTTCACCGTCACCTACTTACCATACGGACATGCCTGGGAATTCCCGTACGTCTCGCCGCAGGTCGCCTTCGCCAGGTCGCCGTTCAGTGTCGCCTCTACGGCCCGCCTCCCATTCCACGAACGCCCACGCGGAAAACTCCCCGATGCAGTTTTAGGAGGGGAAACTGCATCCCTTGGACAGCTAACAATTCCTCCAGAGCGGCCATCGAATTTGATAGTAGTGTTTGTAGAAGGTGTACGTGTTGAGGCTCTTGTAGACACTGGCGCTGCCGTTTCGATTATTCGTGCTGATTTTTGTTCCCGCCTTCGAAAAGTCACCACTCCTTATGGCGGCCCACCTCTACGTGCGGCGACCAACGCTCTCATTCGTCCACTTGCACAGTGTACTGTTCGTGTCTGCATAGAAGGCATTCGTCATCACATTGTTTTCGCGGTATTTCGTGAGTGCACCCACGCTCTCATTCTTGGGTGGGATTTCTTGTCTTCTGCGTCCGCTTTCATATCATGTGATCAGCGCCTCCTGCATCTAAACGCCACTGACTCTTCTCCGCTTGAACAAGATGGACGCATCCGCCTTGTCACCAAGTCAGATTATGTACTTCGGCCATACATCGAAGAAATTATAAGTGTTAATTGTACCGACATTGTGGATGGCGACGTACTAATTCTCCCTTACGGTCATACCCTACGTAGGGGCATTGTGATCACACCGGGGCTTATTCGCTTCTTCGATGGGTGTACGTACCTAACCGCCATAAATCAAACGCCCGAGTGTGTACTGCTCCCCTGTGGCTCAACAGTATCTTGCGCGGTCGACAGTGAGCCTGTTGCGATTGTTACTCTTCCGAACAACAACCACAACGATATTCCGAAGTCGCGATCATTGCCATTCAATGCCTCTGCCACACCTGTGTCGGCGACAATAAGCAATGACTTAACACCTGATCAAACTGAAGATTTGCTCGCCCTGTTAAATAGACACCGTTCTCTATTTGACGTGAACTCACCCACCCTCAGCATGACTACCACCGCTACTCACAGCATCCATACTGACGGCTCTCGTATTGTACATCGGCGTCCATATCGCGTGTCTCAGGCAGAACGCAAGATCATCGAGGAAAACGTCTCAGACATGCTACGACGCAACATCATACGTCCTTCCTCGAGTCCCTGGTCATCCCCAGTTGTTCTCGTTCAAAAGAAAGATGGGACAGTGCGTTTCTGCGTCGATTACCGTGCGCTAAACAAAATAACGCGCAAGGATGTTTATCCCCTCCCTCGGATCGACGATGCACTGGATTCATTACAGGGCGCAGAGTATTTTTCCAGCCTCGACCTTAGGTCAGGCTACTGGCAGATACCAATGTCGGAGTCTGATAAAGAGAAGACCGCCTTTTCAACGCCAGATGGGTTGTACGAGTTCAATGTGATGCCTTTTGGACTCTGTAATGCGCCCGCCACCTTCGAACGCATGATAGACGGCGTATTGCGTGGTTTGAAATGGAAAACATGCCTGTGTTATCTCGATGACATAGTAGTGTTTTCATCCACGTTCTCGCAGCATCTACAACGTCTTGACGAAGTCCTCACATGCCTTGCAAAAGCCGGTCTACAGCTTAACACCAAGAAATGTACCTTTGCTAGCAAGACAATCAAGGTCCTCGGCCACCTTGTCAGCAAAGAAGGAATTCGGCCCGACCCCGAGAAGCTTGCCGCTGTCCTCAATTTTCCTCGTCCGCTACGTCAGAAGGACCTGCGCAGCTTTCTTGGGTTATCTTCTTACTTCCGGCGCTTCATACGTGGCTTCGCGGAACTTGCGTCTCCGCTCCATCAACTCCTCGCAAAGAACGTCCCCTTCATTTGGTCCGAAGACTGCGAAAGCGCTTTCACGGCATTAAAGCAAGCCCTCACGTCGGATCCGGTACTGTGCCACTTCGATTCCACCGCACCCACCATCCTTCACACCGACGCAAGTAGTCATGGTCTCGGTGCGGTACTCTTGCAGCGTGACAAAAACTCACGCGAACGCGTCGTTGCCTACGCAAGTTGTGCTCTTACCGCTCCAGAAAAGAACTACACTATCACAGAGCAGGAGTGCCTTGCTGTTGTTTGGGCAGTGCAAAGATTCCGACCATATCTTCACCGCCGTCATTTTACCGTCGTGACCGACCATAACGCCCTATGCTGGCTTTCATCGCTGAAAAACTTATCGGGTCGCCTTGGTCGCTGGGCGCTTCGCTTACAGGAGTATGATTTCGATGTCACCTACAGATCTGGGAAGAAGCATCAAGATGCTGATGCTCTATCGCGCTGTCCTTTGCCCAGCGGAAGCAATTCACCATCGATACTCCAAAACAACAGCACCTCTCCAATCGCAGCGCTAAGTTCATCACCTGCCACCCTATCCGTCCTTGTCTCACAACAACGTGTCGACCCATACTGCCGCACCATTGTTGACCGCTTGACCGGCTCTACTACTCCTCCAAACGCCAGACTCCGTCGACAACTTAAACAATTTAAGCTTGTCGGTGATGCTTTATGTCGCTACGTTTACCACATCGATGGCAACAAGTGGGTACCCGTCATCCCACGTTCTCTGCAACGTGAAGTTCTGGAAGCCTTTCATGACGATCCAACCGCTGCTCATCTAGGCTACCACAAGACTTACGACAAAATACGAAGTCGTTGTTTTTGGCCTGGCCTCTCTTCAGCCGTCGCTAAGTACGTCGCCTCCTGTGTCCATTGCCAACGGCGAAAACGACCGACAACTGCTCCCGCTGGCTTAATGCAACCTCTTCCTTGTCCCGCCTCACCTTTTGAAGTCGTTGGAATCGACTTGTATGGCCCTCTTCCTATATCATCCAATGGGAATCGCTGGATTGTCACGGCAGTCGACCACCTTACCCGCTACGCAGAAACAGCTTCCATACCATCTGGGACTGCCACTGAGATCGCCGATTTCTTTCTTCGCCACATCTTTTTGCGTCATGGAGCTCCACGCATTCTCCTCAGTGATCGTGGCAAAGTCTTCCTATCTTCCATTGTCGAGCAAGTTTTGCGTGCATCGAACACCGTTCACAAGACCACTTCTAGCTACCACCCGCAGACCAACGGATTGACTGAACGGTTTCATCGGACCCTATCGGACATGATCGCCATGTACATTCACCCCAACCACACGAACTGGGATGCGATTCTACCCTTCGTGACATTCGCCTATAATACGGCTGCTCAACGCACTACCGGCTTTTCTCCATTTTTTCTCGTCCATGGTCGCTCGCCGAGTTTCGCTCTGGATGTCTCTTTCCTTTCGGCCCCTGCAACCTCGACGGCTCCTTTCTCTGAAGAATTTCTATCTCGTCTCGCACACTGCCGTCACCAGGCCCGTGTTAACACCGGCCTCTCTCAAGACACTCGAAAATCTCGCTACGACTCGTCTCGCCGTGTTGTGAGTTTTTCCCCTGGTGACGAAGTTCTTCTATGGACTCCACTACGCGTCCCCGGCCTATGCGACAAATTCATCAGTCGCTTCATTGGGCCATACACGGTGGTCGAACAGACATCTCCTGTCAATTACCGCGTTTCTCCTCTTAGCGCTAGTCCTGATCATCGTTGCCGAGGAACAGAGATAGTGCACGTATCTCGTTTAAAGCCTTATGCGCGACGCATTTCATAATACTGTCAAGCGACCAGGCGGCCGCTTTCACCGCGGGGGGGAATTAGTGTGAGCGCGACAAGCGAATGACTCTTTATTCTCTTTGTAATCATCATCACCTGTACATCTTCTTCATCTAAGAATATCATCACCGGCGTGATTGAGCTCGAGCCTGGCCGAATAAACCGGTTCCTCACAATATATTTACCTCCTTGAATACACATTTAAAAAAACCACTAGCTTGCTTTTAACGCAATGAAACGACGCTGGCGTAAGTTCTGTTGCACAACTTTCTAAAAAAAAAGAAAATAAAGCCACGAATAACGTGGACTAAAATATGTTGTTAAAAAACCTTTACAAATCTATTTGCGATGTATGTGCAGCATTCAGAGGCGGGCTCACAAGATGGACCCCAGTCTGCTCGAGATATAACTAACCATAGTGTTCTGTCCAATTTAGTTCGTCTTTGACACCCCGTGGCTTCACAAAGCAAAAAAAAAAAGGCACTTATTTGGGAATGCTGTCGCCACCTGCAAAACCCCCTTATTACATCACGGGGTACAAATAAGCATTCTGCGCCTCTAGCTACAGCCATCATGTTTACACCATCGGGGTTTGGGTGGTCGCGTGCCTTTTGCTTCGAAAAAAACCACACTCTACGCCCCTCGTTTATGTATACCTCAACCCCACTTTTTTTTCCGGCTTTCACGAAAATTGAGGTTATTGAAAGAAAGAGACCCCAATATTGGCTTCCGAGCCACGGTCCATTGTGCACAACACGAGCATGCTGGGCCAGCCCACAGGTGTAAAAGAAACCCACGAGGGGACGGAGCCCACGTGAAAGGCGAGTCGCTCGCCCATCGCGGCGTCTCACGCATAAGGGTCTATGGGTGGTGTAGCGAATTTTTTTTTCTCTCTCTCTTTCTTTCAGTTCGCTTTTCAGGGCTCCTCGGACACGCGCGGACTGTCATTCAAACGGAAAAATCGGCGCGTGGCGGCACGCATTGATTGTTTCACAATGGGATTGCTGTTTGGACCGTGCGCCGCGGTGTCTGGACCCCGGCTATTCGTACTTCTCTGACCCACTCCCCTACCTTTCACTTTTTCTTTAGTATGAGAAGAAGGAACCCCGCAGGCCGGTTGGAAAGGAGCTTTGATGGCTCGCATTACGACACGTTTCGTATATGTTTGCAGAGTTGGGCCATCGGCCCCTTCGGCTCACTGCCTCGCGCGAGCCCCTTTGTAGGACATCGCGCGGACACCTGTGAAGTGCACGCGACATTTCTGGGGGGCCATCAACTATGTTATTTCCTTCTTAAGTGCGGACAAGTGGAGGCACCAGGGCTGTCGTATGCTGTTGTATGAACGGTGTCATCATACCTCAGGCAAACCAACGTATAAGAACAAAAAAATGAAGGAACAAGCGAGAAATAGAGGGAGAGAGGGTAAAGAAAATCATAAAGAACATGTAAAAATATAAATAAATGAAAAAGAGAGATAAAAGAAAAAAAGAGAGATAAAAGAAAAAAAGAGGAAAAGAAAACAACAGAGAAAGAGAGAGGAGGAAACAAGAATAAAAGGCAACAATAACAAAGAAGGCTGCGCACCTCTGCGGCTCCTTCACGTTTAAATTTTTTTCTCTTCTTTTTCAACAACGGAAACCGTTCTCCCTTCCTTACACCAAACTTTGGCTCATATTTAGTACAATCTCCTGTGTTTTCTATCAAGTGCATCGCTGTATATGAATGGAGTCTCGTGCGAACATCAGCTGCGGCGGCTGCATTTCCGATGGAGGCGGAAATGTTGTAGGCCCGTGTACTCAGATTTGGGTGCACGTTAAAGAACCCCAGGTGGTCTAAATTTCCGGAGCCCTCCACTACGGCGTCTCTCATAATTATGTAGTGGTTTTGGGACGTTAAACCCCACATATCAATCAATCAACATCAACTCGCAAACAGAAGACCGAAATCGGGCTAGCCAGTCACCTTTAAACCCCGTAATGTGCTCTGCAACGGCTGAGTAAAACCAGTAACAGGGAGGAGTCTCGCTATATATGAACGACAGCATCGTTGTTCGGCGCCCTCAGTCGTGGTTGTTGATTTTCGTCAGGCGCACTTGGCAAGGAACTACGGGGACCTGGGGATGTTCGCTTAGACAACAAAAAATATTGTTTATATTTCATTTGTGATGTTTACATTTCGTTTATAAGTCATTCGGAGTTTATGCGGGCCAATGTTATCGTGTAATTTAGTTCACATTATCATTCTTCCTGCCAATTTGAGCGCGCCTCTCGTTATATGTATGCGCAAAAGCCTTGCATTCTTGAAGCGGATGTTTTTCCACGTCGTCATTATGAATGCTTGATGAACGCCTCATACTGGCCGGTATCTTTGAGTGTTGGAGTAAGCCGAAATTAACGCGAACGCCTCGTGTATCGAGTTTGTTAAATATGCTTGGACAGGTGCAGTGTATACTGTTGAAACATACCTGCTAAAGTCGACTCGAATGACAGCTGCAACTGCTTCAAGGTCATCGACCCCAATTGACACACTCAAAGTACGTGAAGCGAAAGGTGAGGGTGCGAATGTGCGTAAGAGCACCAACTGTACAACTACGCTCTATTGGAGAACGTGAAAGTGAAATAGAATTTCGAGTTCGCAGTGACACAGCAGGCGCAGTAAAGTTGCGCTTTTGCTTTCTCCAAGTATATGCGCTTTTCAGCTGCCGTCTCTCTCTCTCTCTCTTTCAAAAAAAAAAGAAAGCTATACGTTCATTCAAACTGATTTCGAATAAGAAAAACTGCCGACGAGACCATCATTTCATGTCAATGCGCTGATGAATAAATAGTACCGTTTCCACACAGTCTCCGATATTGCCCACCAATCTCTTCATATCGGTAATTAAGAAACCCTAAATGACGTATTACGCTTTTAATGGAGTGCGGCAAGAATACAAGTACAGCGTATCTTCAAGATATTCGGTTTCAGTATGGCAACCCACTTCCTGCCCGTTTAGCTGCATTCATTGTCATATCTTCACTTGTCGGGACCGCTATGATTCGAGCTTTTTGATCGAACCAGTTAAAGCAACTGTTAACGTAATAAATTTGTCAAAGAAAAATTAAGAAGACAGGGTCGCGGCGTTCGCTTTAGTGGTGTTATCATTTAACCCTTTATTTAGCTTCGAGCTTTAGCTATTGAAATGAAGAAAAAAAAAGAAATAAAAAAGCAAGAGCAATGAAGCAAGGAAGGGCAGGCAGGCGGTGTTTTAAGTGAACCTGGAAAATGTCGAGTCCAACAACGCGGGCACATTCACCGACGTCAAGTTGCCCGGGGGTTGCCGCCACTTAAATGGAGAGAGGGCAATAAATACGCCGCCCAGAAGAGAGAACAAAGACGAAAACAAAACAAAACAAAAAAAACGTAACAGCGCACTGAAGATGCGAGCCATGTCTGAAATGAGAGAAACAAAAGGCGAGAACAGAAAAAATGGCCGCTGCCGCAAAAAGAACCTGCAGGTCCGCTATATAGTATATACAGAGGTTGCATGGCGGTGGCCTTTTCGGGCTCTTCTCTTTTTTCGGTGCCGCGGGTGCGTGCCTGTGACCCTTTCGCGGTGTTTTTTTTTTTAAATAAAGGAGCCACACTATACCACGAAGACTTGCTGCACTCCACTTGGATGCTTCCGGCTAACGCTATCGGCCGCCCGTATCTCGCGCGGCCAACTCGTGGTCTGGAAGCCATTGTTGATGCGGACCTCCGCTTACCCCCGTATTCACGAACGTTCCTCGACTCGACTTCCACCCTTCACTTGACAGAGTTGAACACTGCGTCACTGCTCGGCTTAAAATCGCGCTGTACTACTCGAGAATTGCAGCAGATTATCGCAGATATGCAGTGACTTGCCGTGCCTATAGATGGCGCTCCCATCGGATTTCTCAAGTGAAGGTGAAGCGTTGAGTGAAGGGACGTTCTAGAATACGGGCGTTAGTCCTGTTGCCTATCACACGCATTTTCTTCTTCTTCGTTCCGTCTTCACAACTTTTTCGGGCTAACGCTATGTTTTATGACTTTGTTGTGCCGTACACTCTCATTTCAGGGCTACCGCCTGAAAGGTTTAGCGTTGCAGCGTTCTTTAGCGCTGCCATATTGACATTTTTACGTCAGAGGTGAAATAGTGATCCGATGACTCAAAGCACCACCTATGAATAACCATTACATTACTACGGGGACCTGTTTTCAAAAATAATTAGTATGGCTACTTGTTTTGATTTTTCCTGTCATAGATCGACACCGGTTAGCATAAGTGGACATAGTCGACTCAGACTCATGCCGGGCTGTGAGTTCGGGTAATATTTTAGCGAGTATCAATACGGGTTAGTACGATTGACGAAAATTTTAGTGAGCCCGGATGAGTCCAGTTGAGGGAAAATTTGGCGAGTCGGTGTTTGAGGGATCCCCACGCGCAAAATATATTAGGTGATTCCGAGTGGGCTGCACCTTTCATTGCTTACTTAGGAACTTAACTAGCATTTGTGCTCATGCGCCAGTTCAGTATTTATTGATCGAAGGCGTGAGTTGGAGGCGGAAGAGGGGGTAGGGTTGCCACAACTTTACCCGCAAACTTTTTCACGAGAAGCTCCGAGTACGTCGCCTCTTCCACTGAGGCTGTTTTCTCTATACGTATAAGGCTGCATTGCATTGGGTGGTGGCGGTAGGTCTTTTCGGTGAGAGGCGCTCATTTCATTCCGGCTCAAAAAAAAAGGGGGGGGGGGGTGAAGGGGCGAGGCATGGCTTTGCGCTCCTCCATGCATTCAGGCGCGCACTACTGCGTCGCGGCCACCGGCTGAGAAGATGCGGCGATCATTGTGAGTAGCCTCGAAACGAGCCGCTGATCTGACCCCTTCTTTTATTTATTTCGCCTCCTCTCTCTTTCCCGTTCTCTCGGAGAGCGCACCGCTAAAGCCGAATGCTAGCGCCAAACCCCGCCCGTGCTAATTAAAGCGGCGGCGGTGGCGGGGATCGGGCGCATTGTTTCGCTCGCTTGCGCCGTCTCCTCGACTCGCTGGCGGCCCTTTTCTATAACGAGACGAAAAAGTATGGCGCCGTTCTTCTTCCGCCTCACGCGATGACGCTGCAAGAAGCGCCAGACCGTGTACGCGCGCCCTTCTTCTTCTTCGTCTTGCCCCGTTTGGAATCAGGCAAGCGAATGAATTCATCCGTGAGCTGACCCCGCGCTGAGGACGACGCGGTGACCCTTTTCGGTTCGCTTTTATTCGCCACCCTGTACTCGCCACCATTTTTTTTTCTTTTCGTTAGAGCTACGACCACTCACGGATGCCTGTCCTTTCAATAAGGAGACCATAGCGAGGACGTTATTCTGTACGTGGTGTATATCCTCCGCGGAGCTTATAGTAGAGGCACTCATAAGAGTGGCGCGCCTTACAATGGGGAGCGTTTCTCGGGGTGCGCATCAGTTCACCCGGCCAACTCGTGCACGAGACGCCGCCTTTTGTTTTGACCGTAACTCCTGAGGGGTGGCAATTCTGGCGCAAAAATAACGACACCTTCTTCTTTTTTTGTTTTTGTTCTCTCTGTGGGAAGGGGATTCTTCATTTCGTCGCGGTTGGCCTCCACCAAAGTGTCGCGCACCTTTTCGCCTACGTCACGAAGCCAAAATCAGCTCGCGCACCGCTCGCAGTGACAAGAAACAACAGTCGCATCGCGCTAATTTTATGACGCTGCCACAAGTATGGTCGGCTTGCGGGCGTGGTCGTCGATACGGAAGTGCTCTCACTCTATACGATCAGACGGAAGTGCAGTCCGTATTACATTCTCAGGGCCTCCGGGTATACCCCTATACTTCTCTCTCTTTCTCAGCCCTCTCCCCGCCTTAATTTCCCCAGCCATTACACAATGGTACCCGCACACGTAGACACCATGCATGCACAGGCTTGCTGTATTCCAGTACACGTCCGGTAACACCTTTAAGACATACACTTTGTACTGGACGCATACAACCATTGCGACCCCTTCTGGGATCGTCAGAAGACGTACGCTCATTTCCCATTCTCGTCGTCGTTTGGCCGAAATCCGCGTCCGTCTTCTTCGCCGTGAGCGAAGCACGCGTGTGATAAATGAAGAGCAATCTTGGATAAGATCCCCTTCCTCACTGCCTCTCCTTTACGAAGTTCGCCCCCCCCCCCTCCTTCAATGAACTTTTCTGCTCTTTTTTTTCATTTCTTTCTCTCATTCTCGAGCTCTCGGACGAGGAGGCTCGTGCATGCACGTTCTTCTTTCTCGAGCGCCGATACCGACGCAAGGCGTGAACCGGATTCGGCTGCTTTCTTGTTTTCAGCCCTTGCCCCTTGTTCCTGCTACGCACGCGGGTTCCGGGTCGGGCCGTGGCGGTTTAGTTGCAAACGACTGTAGCATGTGTACGTATGCATCACTCTCGAGAGACCGATGCGGTTCTTATGAGACTGTCACTTCTCGTTGGTTCCAGTGCGTCTTGTAGTGTACGCGCATGTGCTGACACGTCGCGCATCATGCATAAAAGTACGCAGCTAGGGTGCGTGGATGGCCGTGGGACCAGAACGCCTGTTTGAACGTGATGGATAACTCCCTGCAAAGTGAACCTACCTATAGCGTGAAATGGTATGATTTGTGGTTTAAATTTACGTCACCATTAAAATATACAAAAAGCGGTCGTCCTATTTTAAAAATTTTTTTTACCACTGTTTATAACTTTCGTGGGCTCGTAGGATACGAAGCAAGTCAACCGGAATTCACTGAGTATTGTGACGATAGCAGCCGTATAGGTGCTAAAGAGTGGTGATGCGCTGATTTTCCTCGTTTGATTTTTCGCGGTGTGATGCGGTCCAGGGTTTTATAACCTAAGCAAAAGAGAATAAAACGTCATGCATTCCAGGCAACAGACAGAACAACAAAGAGGGAAAGAGAAAGAGATCAGATGTGGAAGGTGATGTGGTTACCTGGAACGCAAATATCCCGTTTGCCACCATGCATTGAACAAGGCATAAGGGGAGGCAGAAAGGCAACACAGAAAAACACCGCCAGGCCTGCGTGGGACGCGCATGGCCGGAAGACCGGCCTCGCAGACTCTTTTTCTTGAACATTTTTGGGTACCTGCTACAAGCACACTCGCAGGGTGCCCACTGCGCCATAAATCATAAGTTTTGTGGGCAGGCATCCACTGTACCATCCTTCGTCATTCTTCAGAGAAATGTGGTACCCACTACACACGTGAAAGAATATTATGCATTTCTTTTTATGCTGTGGCTGACAACGGTGAAGAATTATGCCTGAAGCTTTTGTAGCAGGGAGGGAGGAGGCTTGGAGATTGGAGCATTTGACGACTCCCTTGTTACGCAATTCGTCGCTGTGGGATGTCTGGTCGTTCATTTGCTGTTCTAAAACGCTTTATTACTCATATTCACGCGATTCTCTCTCCGACATCAAGCGTTCCTGAAGCCAGTTTGCAACGAAATTTAAAGCACCGGCGGGACTCTCTGGTATTATACTGGGCTGACACGCAGTGGGCCCGGGTTCAAATCAGATTGTGTTATTGGGTGTTTTTTTTAATTTAGTTTTCTTTCTTACTTCGCGCTATAGTGGTCACGGACACCGGCGGTGGCGGCGGACAACTACGGCGAACGTGGCCCTTGTTGTGATATCGTAACAGCTTTGCTGTAAAAGAACGAAGCAGGTCAGAAGCTGTAAATAAACGATTAAATGCACAGCAGTTTCATTGTCGTTCAATGAGCTAAAACATAATAAAAAGTTCACCAGTGCATTCGTCGCTTAATTATGCACACTTTCTGACATTCCAAGATTGACTTCCCAAATAGAGCCTGGTCATCGAGGCGTGCTAACAGTGAGGAGCTGTCTGTGGGCAACGCCTCCTGGAGGAGCCTTCGCGGTGGGAGTTGCAGCGATGACACTGACAAAAAACGTATTCAAGGGTTTCGCTGCCGCTAGCAGATCTATATAAATCACGTATGCAACAAAGGAAGATGAAAAAGATAACATATCCGTGGAGTGAATGATGATGAGTGAGGCGAAGTGTCCATCCGCCCGTCCATGCGTTCTTCCGCCCATCCATGCGTCCATCCGTCCGCCCGTCCTTTCTTCTGTTTGTGCGTGCGTGCGTCCGTCCGTTCGTTGATGCTTCTGTCCATCCGTCCGTCCTGTTTCACACACTTTTATGGTGATGAGACAGCGCCATCTATTATACTGTTCGGGAGATACTGTCAGTTACGCCTTACGCAGGACAAGGTTAGACCATAGTCTCTCAGTACTAAAAGTATTGAGGGAATATGGTTGGGCCACAAGATGAGATCCGCCCCTAAAATGTAAGACATCTTCGCACTAGGGCGACCAAGCCTGAAGTGTAAGAGCGGAGCTGGGCTGCCTTCTGCGTTTCCGTTCGGGTTCCTTTTTCTTTGGTCCTTTCCATCTTTCTTTTTCTTTTTTCCCGTTTGTTTCTGCTTTCCCATTTCTTTGTTTCTATTTATTTCTTCCTCTATCTTTATCTATTTCGTTCTCTCCATTTTCTACCACTATCTTTCTATTTCGCGCTTGCTTCCTCTCCGTCTATTTTTGTACGTGATTTTGCTTGCATTACTCAAAGCGATGGTTTTATACGACCATGTGCACCCGCTCCACTGAAGTTCTCCGCACTTACCCTCATTAAGTGGCTTGAAGAGGGATAAGAATTCTCCGTGGCACGAGCGCATTCTGAATATGCACTCTATGCGTGGTTTCTCCTGCGTTACTTCAAGCGAAGGCGACAGAATACGACAGCGCGGCCCTCCAGAATGCTTCGCAGGTAGTAATTTCTATAGAGTAACGACGCGTTGCAGGATATACGGAAGTGCCACCACTCTGATTTAACATTACACAAAGTTTTGTGAAAAGTAACAGACAGAGTGCGATAGAAATATAAACCAAGCAAGTACCTAAAAATGCCCCAATTACAGGTAGCACAAGAATTATCAAAAATAAAAAGAGGACAGCGTTGATCCCATTTGATTCTGCGAATAACGTCATCTCATCGTTTGGGGGCGCAGTTCTCTGACTCGCAACGAATCCTTTCATCGAAAAAGTCCTTGCTGAGCTGGTTGGTTGGCTGCAGCTTATGCAGGCTATACCTACGAAAGAAGTAAGAAGGTATATAGGACGGGTAAAGGTTGAGAAGACACGTGCTGAATGCTGTTCTCTCTATACATTCATCATTCTCGTTCTGCTTCCTGAACAGCTTTCGCCGTTGCCGCACTTTCCTTTTCCCCTCGTTACGGGCTCGCCGGTTCCCAGCGGCTTGGTGGGAACCGAGACGCAGGGCTCCAAAATCCGATATTCACGCCGTAATTAGATCTGAAGATGTAAATGGTCTCGCTGAGTAGGCACCCACGCTTTAGCGCGGTGCCACCACGGTCGTGAACTTTCACCCTGCAGGCCAGTTCGTTCGCTTTCAGGACAGGGAATTTCTACACAGCGATGCGGCCCAGAGCAGTGCTTGTGTAGTGAATACATTCCACGCGTGGCCGGCTGGTGCCCGCCGTAAAGTGCGCGTTCCCTTTCCCTCGTATGCAAATGATTCGCACGGCGACGCACAGCACGGGCTCCGTCGCGAATTTCTCCCTGCAATTCGTTTATGCATGCGAGTAATTTCGATTCGAAACCATGCGGCCAAGCGCGATCGGAAATGCTTGCGGACCAGGGCATTAGACTCGCGGTGGTTCGGAGAGTGCACGTGTAACCGATATAAAGGATAGAGTGAATGAGAGATCTCTTCGGCGATTTTAGAATAGATAAGGTTCGCACAAACTGTCCACTGCTTTATAGTATATTGAATTTGCACGAGATAAATGTCCAGCTGCTTAAAAAGAAATCATTGGGCTCTATACATCTATGCATTTTACGGTGTCTTTGCAGCCATTAAATTATAAATAGCGTGCGCTAACGGAATACCAAATGAATGCAGGCATAAACCATTACTAGTATCCGATAAACCATCCTCCGTTCTTCCCTTTTACGATTCCATATGACTTTTCCATTTCCATCGCGTGCACGCTTCACAGCCTTCGCCATTAAACATGTCCGTTATGAAAGCTATGCACATCTAAAATTTTGTAAGCGCATCTCATGAGCGCTTTCTGTACAAGGGCGTGCTTTTTTGATCGATGATTGATGCGTGGGGTTTAACGTCCCAAAACCACCATATGATTATAGGAGATGCCGTAGTGGAAGGCTCCGGAAATTTAGACCGCCTCGAGTTCTTTAACTTGTACCCGAATCTGAGCACACGGGCATATGCAGCATTTTCGCCCCCATGGCACGTTATGAGATCTCTTTAACACTGTATTCGGATACAAGAACAACTGGTAGCTATAGCCGGCCTACATGTATCTATCGGCAGGACTAGTCAGGCTCGTCACGTATAACGTACCTGACAAGGCTATAACCAAGCCTTTATATCCCAACGCTTGTTACCCGCACCGCTGAAATAATAAGCGCGATTTCACGCCATCCTTCGCTTCTTGCAGGAAACCAGGAGTGATTGCCAATCATCTTTTTTTGTTGCGCTGTAGACACTGCCGTTGTTTGTACTGACCGTATATGAAGATAGTGGTTCACCCCAGGACCAGCGTACTCACTTGGCTCCCCACATGACAGAATTTTTCTTTGAAAAAGAAAGAAAAAGAAAAAATCTCAAAGATCACGCCGTCTTGTTGCGAGTCTGCATTCTCAGATTGAAAAAAAAAAAAGACTAGGCTTTTTGACACCATGAGATTTTGTCAAACAATGTGGATATCTGCGATGATTTGTCACTATGAACAAAATTTTCTTGTTAGCTGTGCTCTGCCGTGTACCTTGTCACCATCTCCAATTCAGCCAACTTCGACAGTCTAAAGAAGGACTCGCCACGGGGTCATCTCACATACCAGCATATATGCACCTATTAGCGGCCTTCCCAATACTGGTCCCTTGCTTACCTGCCTGCGTTTGAAACCAGAGAACACACACGAAATTGAGAAGGAAGAGCCTCGTGCGCTCTCTGGTCACCCCCCCACTCATGGGTCCTCGTTCGTTCGCCCCTGGTCAGCATGAACAACAAAAAAAAAAAGGTGAGAGAGAAAAAGAAGTAAGAGATTCTTCCGCGGGGCACTCTGCCATGAGCGCGCATTATACCAACCGCACCGGGTTGGGCCACCCGCTCATAGCCATGCTCAACAAAGCCAGGCGACTGGCCCCGTCGGCGACTATATTTCATTCCCGTTGCGGGAGTTTCTGCATTTTCATACGCACGCACACTCCTCCGCTCACGCCGTGCAGGAAGAAGAAGAAGAAGAAGCGAGGGGCAAGAAAAGCGACGGGCTGCCCGATGATCCTCTTTTCGCTGTCTTCTTTGCCGTTCTTCTTTTCACCTCGAACTTCTTATCTCGCGCACAGCGAGCCACAAGCACACACGCGCCGCGCACGCGTGCCTTCGATTTGCCAAGCCGGTCGTTGGCGCGCCGCATCAGCAGGTTCGCCGTTGCCCTGAGCCATTGCAGGCACCCGCCGCCGTTTCTGCCCTCCGGAGCGCCGGCTCAGACAGATGCACGCACCGGATAGCGGGGTGTGTTCGTTTGGATCATTACCGCCACCGGAGCACCCCTCCACCTCCGTCACTGCCCCTTGCGCTGCTCGGGGCTCTCCGCCGAACTCTAGCTAACCCCCCCGCCCTTACTCCTTATCCACGCTAGGCAAGGGGATGGGTTGACCACGCGAATGGCGTGTCTACATAGCGGCTGCCCCGAGCGAGGAAGAAGAAGGTCCAGTACACCTACTATACATCGCCCTTGTCTCATTATGCCGGCTATCCTTCCATCCCTACCCCCCCCCCCCTCTCTATCGAGGCGTAAACTGAGAATATCACACGGTCAGTGGCAAGGGCAGTCGCACAGAGCGAGTGTGTGTTCGTTTCCGCTTTCTGGACGGGTTTTGTTTTTGTATGACGTTATTTAAGCCGATATATAAGAGCTCTCATATATGAATTCGCTATGTGCCTATAGACGCTACGAAGTACAGACTACAAAGAAGACAGGCTTAAAGGAACATTAAAAAGCAACACGAGTTCTCGCGTAATAGTGAAGTACCATTTCTATATCCCGAAAACACCGCTCTTAGTGTGACGCGACGCTTAGAGATCGAGAAAACGTGCTAAAAGAAAATGCGAGCGGTGACCCTACATAGAAATTCCTGCACCGAACACGTGACGTAAGATATTGTGAAGGCGTCTACTAGGTCCTACGTATCGTACAATCGATAAAGATAAAGTTAATTATAATCTCTTGGTCCCGTGGAGCTAGCGTACGATGTTTCAGTAAATTTCATCGAGCCAATGCCACGAAAATACGGAAAATACATTTTGAAATTTCTTACATCATGCGCGGAGATTTCTAAGCAAAGCTTAAAAATGAGACCTATACATTGATTTTCTCCACTAATAATGAACTTGTGATCGTGAAACATGGCATTAGAGTTCCGAGAGAGTAGTTTGTCAATTTAAACCAATCCATTGTTTTTCTCTGGCGTCCCTTTTAGTAGGAGCTCCGGTATAACTGTCAAGCGTCCCTTTTAGTAGGAGCTCCGGTACAACTGTCAACAGATTACCCACCCCAGTAATTTAGCGACCCACTGTAACTATTATGCATATGCGTACCTAAGTTCGAAAAAACAGCAATCCTGAAGCGGGTAAAAGCCGTTAAGGTGATAATAGTTTACGAAGTTCCTCTCCTATAGCATTTCTCGGCACCGAAAAACACGCCGGTGAGCCATCAATAAAACTATCTCGTGCTCAAATTGATTTCGTGATTTGCGTTACGAAATTGGCACCGCTCACGCAGCCGCCATTTGCGATTGGCGACCAAAAGGAGACTCCAGGCGATCGATGATCCTCACACCTGCGTCCAACTTCACGTGCCTCTACAAAATTCTCGTCTGCTCGCATGCGTCTTTCGCCCGGCCATCTTCCTGAAAAATAAGCCAACGTCCTGTTCCTGCACGTGTGATTGGCTACGTGCTTGCGTGCGGTCACGGTATACCAAAAAAAAAAAAATCGAGCAGTGAGCGACCCGGCCAAAGCAGTCGCTTTGCGACCAATGCGGCAATTCGCGACCATGTACGACCAACGTGGCTGCAAGACCAGTGCCAGTCGCCCCGCCGTGGTGGTCTAGTGGCTAAGGTACTCGGCTGCTGACCCGAAGGTCGCGGGTTCGATTCCCGGCTGCGGCGGCTGCATTTCCGATGGAGGCGGAAATGTTGTAGGCCCGTGTGCTCAAATTTGGGTGCACGTTAAAGAACCCCAGGTGGTCAAAATTTCCGGAGCCCTCCACTACGGCGTCTCTCATAATCATATGGTGGTTTTGGGACGTTAAACCCCACAAATCAATCAAGACCGGTGCTAGTCGGGGTGTCAACAAGCTTTAGGGTATTATTCACATCGGCGATGGACAGCAGCGTGTGAGTGGCTATACCTCGAAGCTCATGTGAGGAACGCGACCTGGGGACCTGCCTACCCGGTGACCATTGTCACTCGCACGGTCGCGACCGTTTAAGATTACTCTTTTCAGCAGCTCGCGCAACCTAATTGTAATTGGAACAACCACGCCGACGTAAAGTAGCTTCGGCTTATTTCGACATTCTGCTCCTGCGCCACTTCTTAGTTCGCCAACTTTGCAACCACAGTCACGGAGCTGCAGAGCTCAGCGGGGGAATTCGCGTAATCAAAATCGCCTATTTGCAACCAAGGCGGTGACCTACAGCACCTTTTCAAAGAAAAGAGGGAGCACTTTGTTTCGTACAAAGTAGCGTTCTGTGTGGGTTGGCATGTCGTAGTCGTACTCAGGTTTTATACCGGACGAAAAAACACAAAGAAAGGCGTGACACATGCAGATGCTGTTGCGTGATGCATTTCTTTGTCCCTCTTTTCCGTGCGCTGTAGACCTTGCTACTCCGTTCTAGAAGGTGAATTTTTTTTTGGGGGGAGGGGGGGTAGCGAGTTTTAACTACAGCCCAGAGGGAACTATAAAGGCGCCCTGTGAACGTTAGTTGGAGAGGTGCATTGCAAGCGTTATCTTGCGACCTCTACGAGTCATCACTGTAAATGCCACCTGTAAGGACTACTGCATGCAGTTGCCATCCACTGTAGTGACTCTACAGGAACGAATGAAGCCTGGCGGAGACCAACTAGCTCGACCAACAAGCACCGTTACCACAAAATTGTGTTTCGCTGCATAGGAGGGTCTGTGTCGCGGAATGAATATCCGCAACGTTCGCAGTCATTTCCGGAGCCCTCCATTACGGCGTCTCTCATAATCATATGATGGTTTTGGGACGGTAAACCACACATATCAATCATCGATCAATCATCAATGTTTGCAGTTCATCAGCCATCAGGAGCTAGTACACAGCGTATTTAAGTTATGACACCTTTTCGCTGACCTGTTAATCGTGACAAGTGCCGAGCATGCAGTATACTGCAGCTTGCCTCGATGACAGCACGTCCGAGAGAACGGCTAAGGAACTTCACACGCGACCTTCAAGCTGTGCCACTTTTAAAGCACATTTCGCGGGAATGTTGAGCGTTGGGTCGTCCTAGGGCAGCAGGTCATGCAAGGGTTCTGCCGTTTGTACGCACGACGAGACCTATATGTTTATAAGGTATACGGCATGTGTCAAAAAGCGAACACTCGAACGTCGTCAGTTATTATTTCTTTACAAAAATAAAACGCCTTTATGAGTGAATTTATCCATAATGCTTTCGTACCAAATGTCAATTTACTTCCTGAGAAATATATCAAGTCTTTTTTTCACTAACTAAAAATGTCGAAAAGTGCAAATGCCGTGAGCATTTATTATTTTTTTTTGTATACAGATGCCAACAGTATACTCCACTGCTTTACAATTTTTTTTCTTCATTTGTGACGTTTGTGTCAAACTGTCACATTTTCATTGCTCTCCTGCCTTTCCTAATTTCGCTTTACTGTTAGAAAGCGAGAACAAATGGAGAGTTGAAATTGAAAAGAATGTTCAGTGTGTTCTGGTTGAGGACGCAAACCGTTAAATTGGGCAGCAAAGCAACGTGGAAAAGGGTTACTGACTTCCCTAAAGTCAACAGGTCTGTTTCATCACGTCTGGACGTGACCTGCTCCCCCAACCGTGCGCGTGATTCGGTCAGTCACTTTCTTTTCATCTGTCTATTCAGTTATTTATGCCTCCCCCTGCCCGTGCAGGGTAGCAAATCGGAAATGCGTCTGAATAAACACCCTGCCTTTCCTAGTTTGTCTACCTCTATCTAGTCTGTGAGTCATCGGGTGCCGCTGTGCCTTCGTTTAAAGCAGGCGAGAACACCGGAGGGCGCCTGGCGACCCGTAATCTTGACTCTATACGACATTCACACCACTTTTAAACGCGTCGCATCTCTCGCTTAATAAACCAAGGCCTTTAGGACACCCCGCCTTTCCTTGCATGGGCGTACGTAGCGTGTTTCACTCATCTCGAAAACGGCGAGTCGTTCGTATACACTTTAGTGGCGCCTCTGCGGACCCGTGCTGAGGCAACGCAAACAACGTCGTTGGAAACAAACAATGACGATCAACGGGAACGCGCAGCAGGTTTGCGCGCGAGGGAGGCAGGAGTGCCTCTATAGCAATGACAAATGAAGCTGCAGGTACGCAGAGCGACCTTTTCGGATGTCGAATTGGTCCGCGGGCCGCATTTTTCAGCGCGAGAATTGCGCGAACCGCCGAAAAGTTGCGACAGTTCACCCCGATTCCAGTTGAGGCAAAGGCCGTGGAGAGCATGGGCGCCGATCGCTTCTCCTCGCGAAATCCTGAGAACCATTCATTCTGCAAGCCCCGACCATGAAAGAAAATAATAATAATAATAAAAGAATCAGAAATGCATAATAGGCTAAATGTTTCATAGAAAAGAGAGAAATTCGATTTGTGCTCGTTAAGATTCGCATTCGCGCTATGAGAGACAGCGTGTTATCTGGGGCATACCACTTGGTGGTGGCGTCGACGGCCACTGATAGGTGGTCGCTTATGTTCAAGTCCCGAGAAAAGATATCCGCGCGCGCGCGCGCGCGCGTGTGTGTGTGTGTGTGTGTGTGTGTGTGTGTGTGTGTGTGTGTGTGTGTGTGTGTGTGTGTGTGTGTGTGTGTGTGTGTGTGTGTGTGTGTGTGTGTGTGTTTTCAATAGCACCACGAATGGTTGGCTCATTTCGATTATTTTGACTATTTAAGGACAACAAAGCGACCATCCACCCCATACAGAAAAACAATGTTTGAATAATACGCATAGATGAGCAAGTAAAACTGAAAACGCGTCTATTTTTCTTCGCTCGGTACACAAGGGGAGAAGAAGATGAGGAAAAAAAAAGACAAGCTTGTCTTTGAAAGACAATTTATAAAAGGGACACGTTATCTCACGCGTGGACGTATGTCTGTCCACGCTTAAAAGTGTGGACTTGAGTGTAGATCCTTCTGCGTCAATACTCACCAACCACATGTACCTGGCTGATATTAAAAAAAAAACATCGGCACGTTCGCGAATAACTCGGCACTCCAACGTTCAGCCTCCTGCAGATCACAGTGCCTTCTAAACCCACCGGTCGTACCAGGCAATCGTAGACAGCGAAAATACGCAATCTTCACAAGTGTTCTCATTCCTGAATGCGAAGAAAATCAGTGTATGTACTCACGTACACATACGTATTGCATATCACGCAAACGAATAACAGATTATCAGCTGTACCAAGCAGCCACATACACTGCTCTTGTTCAACAACTTTCCACAGCTGTTCGTTGAAAGATGGCAAAGGATGAGCTGGCAACAAAAAGAAAGGGCTCGAAGGGCGCGCAGACGGAAGCATATATGCACGGAACCGCGAGTTGCTGAAGAGTCGGTGAACGTGGTTATCTTTTGTTTTCTTTACCGTCTCGGTTACGTCCGCAGCCGCTCCAAGTGGTGCCGATGGCCTGCTCGGTCATTCTGACTTTTTTTTCTTTTCCTGTGAAGAGAAAAAAAAAAGAGAAATGCTCCCAGGATGACAGCGGCGGCCGTCGCGATGAACTTGACTTGCGGAGGTGAACGAGGTGGTTCCGGGAGAGGCTACACGAGGTATAAACAAGCCAGAAAGAGTTGAAACAACAATAGAAACAAACGAGAGAGAAAAAAAAAAGAATGCCGTGAGGATAAGGAACAGAGCGCGCATCTCTGAAGAATCGGCGGCGACTCGCAAAAGCCGCGTCCAGATCGTCCGGAAGAAGAGTATAGAGTCGTTTGGCCAGCTGCATGCGCCTGCACGTACGTACGCACGGACGCATGCTACGTACGCCACAAACGTACAGGGTGCCGTACATACTTGCGCTACCCATAAACAGTACTGCTCGCGAGCGCACCTTGAAAAAAAAAAAGCAGGATATTCCGCGCGCCCGCTTGGTGTAGAGGCCGGGTAACAACCGCTCTTCTCTGTCCTCCCCTGTCGTCTTTTTTTCTAGCGTGGACAACAGAAGAGTAGGCTTCTCATACTCTTTATCTCTCTTTCTTTGTTATTCTCGGATTCGTTGCGTTCTTGGTGCCCGCTTGTGGCCGGTTACGTAGTCGAGCCGCGCATGCAAGCTCGCCCTTGTCGGTCGGGGCCTCGCCTTCCAGTCTGGTATACACACCAAACGCTTCCCCTTCATCACCGGCAGTGCACCGCGCCTGGTGTGAGAGAGGCCTCAAAAACAGCCGGCGTCGAACGACCACGAGGGGGTGGTTGTTGCCCGGTTGTGGAAGAGAGTCCAAATAACCAAGGAAGTAGATAAAATTTGTCCCGAAAAACCGCACTTGAGTCGTCATTCCTATAGCGGCCTGCAGCAGCCCCAGTGTGTCGCTATAGACAGGAGGATGCGCTTCTTGGTCGACCTGTAATGATATCTTTACGACCCATTGTTGAGGTGTTCTTCGCACGCCAACTCCTCTTCTTCATACCGACTCCGGCCCTGTTGCTTTGTCGCTTTATTTCTCTCCCCTTTGACTCTGGCTTCGGTCGTGTGCGTTGTTCTTGTTGTTTTGCTGGACGCTTTGATCGCGGCATATTCTTCGCACCGTTTATCCCAACACTGGCGAGCGGCGACCGATCTATAGTGGGGTACAGTACGATGTCTTTGTTTGGAGTTCTCATTCATCTTCGTACTTTGCTTTCTTTTTTTCTCGTTCGCGGCAAAGTTCTTCCCGTATGAGACACTGTGAATGCAGAGCAACAAAGTGTGTGAAAAAATGTCTTCTCTTCGCCGCGGAGGCCATAAATGGACGATTCACGAGATATTACCTCCTCGACGATACTTGTTGCATGCTGTTCCTTCTTAAGGATCTCCGCAGAAGACCCATAACGGTTGCTCTGTGTCCTTGCTCTGGAAAGAATGAAGATGGCCTCGCGCGTCGTGGAATCGCGTATACTGCGCGTTCAGTCGTGTTGTTGACCCTGTTGTCAGTAGATTATTGCACTCGCTGTAGGGACGAGCCGATTTAGCTTACATAAAAAAATATAACGGACTCACTTCAACAAGGACGTTATTTTTGTTTTAGTTATTATTCAAGTCCACGTTTCTTCTGCGACACCTTTCGGGCGGAAAATTGTGCCGTAGGAAAATCGAGTGGATGAGGAAACGTGAGAGATAAGCCAACATGAACCGTACACTTCCGCGTTGTTTTACAGCTTAACAAAACCCCGTGACTACGGAAGCTTCTGACTTCTATTAACGCTGTGGCGGCTACTGCAACTTCGTGTATCGCCAGGCGCGGTAGAATTAATGTTTTGGAGCTCGTAACAAGCTTACGCGTAAACGCAATGTCCCTCTGTGAATTTGTCACACTCATGTCTTCTGAATTTGTTTTACATACATCAAGTGTAACTCACATACGTCGGCGCATATGTCAGTGGCCCAGCCGTGTAATGAAAGAAATAGTACACAAATGTACAAAAATGGTGACGGTTCGCCAACGCAGTTTTCAGTCAACAGGCCACACCAGGAGTTACCAAGGCCTCACAGATTGTCTTCGTTTGGCGCATTATGTTGTTTTCTCTTGAAAAACACAAAATAGTGATTACTTCTCGGGTATAGATAGATTCCACGAACATTCATGTATTCTTCCGCTCGCGAGTATGTAATTGCTGCGCATATGAGACATCATTCTACTGCACAGAACTCCACAAAACTGTGAAAAAAAAAAACTCGCTGTTTTCTTCAGGAACATGATGCTCAAGAAATCAACACTCTTTTGGTTAAATAGACATCTTAAAAAAAGAAAGACCAACACGCTTATTCTCGGAAGCACTGCGTTCAAGTCAACGTAAAAATGGCACGTCCAGCACAGGCTTAATGGGCGTGTGACTGCGCGCGGGCCATTCTATAGTAAAATACGGCGCCGGATGCGTCGTTTTTTCTGCGTTTCGGGGTCTAAAAGAAGACCTCGTCCCGGAGAGATGTAACCTTGTTTCCAGTCGCTGATGACAAATTTGCCCGATTTTCCGGGAACGGTGACGGCATAAACGCGCCGTGAAACGCGCTGCCTACTTAATCAAGATGGCACCGCTGTCCTCTGCCACTCGCGAAAGAAGAAAAAAAAAGCAATGTAAAAGGTGAAACACGTCGCAGATGCGGCGTTTTGCGTCGGAACCACCCTGCCTCCCGCATCGCCTCTGTCAAGATCGAGAGATGCTGGTTCTTATCCTTTCGTTCACCCTCCTTCCTTCGCGTTCTCTCCCCGTTTCTGTCAGAGACGGATCCGTCGGCTGGGGTCAACTGAGCAGACGCAACGTGCAGCCAAGCGAATTACCGCCAGTGCAAGTAACTTAAGCGAACGTCTCGGATAAGGAATTCCCTCTCGGAAGACGTTGTCAGTGAGCCAACTCAATCTACGAAAACCACAGTGTATTCTTAAAATCCGGTTTTAAAAACCCGCTGTATAGTTTTCTCGACTTTTCGCTTAAGTTCATTTTCCCTTTTGAGGTGACAACCTTAGCTCATGTTTACTTGTGCGTGTGTGTTTACTGAGAAACTTAAATTACTCGTGAAGCACGAACAGTGATTGTCGACGTCAACATATGGTCTTAGCAGTCACGTGATGACGTCCAATGTTACGTAAGAGGTCGCTAAAAGTTGTGACGCAACCATTACGTCATTGTGACGTCGCTTGACAAGACATCTCCGCTTGGGCAAGGTTAGACAAATCCTAGAGGAAGTGCGACGCCACATGCGCCGCAGAAAACTTTGCAAAGGGAAGAGGGGACGGGTGCAAGATCAGAACAGTCGATTGAGATTGATTGATTTGTGAGGTTTAATGTCCCAAAACCACCATATGATTATGAGAGACGCCGTAGTGGAGGGCTCCGGAAACTTCGACCACCTGGGGTTCTTTAACGTGCACCCAAATCTGAGCACACGGGCCTACAACATTTCCGCCTCCATCGGAAATGTAGCCGCCGCAGCCGGGATTCGAACCCGCGACCTGCGGGTCAGCAGCTGAGTACCTTAGTCACTAGACCACCGCGGCGGGGCAACAGTCGATTGAGAATGAAAAAAAAAATTCACCTAAGAATCGGTTCGAACGAAAATTTTTTTTATTTGTGTGTGTGTGTGTGTGTGTGTTGTGTGTGTGTGTGTGTGTTGTGTGTGTGTGTGTGTGTGTGTGTGTGTGTGTGTGTGTGTGTGTGTGTGTGTGTGTGTGTGTGTGTGTGTGTGTGTGTGTGTGTGTGTGTGTGTGTGTGTGTGTGTGTGTGTGTGGTGTGTGTGTGTGTGTGTGTGTGTGTGTGTGTGTGTGTGTGTGTGTGTGTGTGTGTGTGTGTGTGTGTGTGATAATTTTACGCAAGGGACATACGCAGAGCACCAATACAATCTAACGCTCGCAGACAGAAAGCGTTGCCCGATGCATGAAGAATAGTCACGTGATTCAGTTTTATGCGACGAAAAAGCGCATCTGCATGCCGTATATTCGAGCTTTACGGGCTATTGCACCTTAACACGGCTGCACGCACCACCGATCCTTCTTTATTCTGTCTAATCGTAAATGCAGCTAACAGCAGGCTCTATTCCTAAAAAAAAAAGATAGAAGTTAAAATAAAAAGGCATCCCAAGCATGCTTACCACAGTGCTTATTGCCACGTCATCTTTTTTTCTTTTTTTCCTCACTGATGGTTCGGGATTCTCTGCAAAAGTCTCACGCGGGCTGCTTAAACGCTTCGTTTTTTATATACACACAGGTATCGGTGTGTTTTTAATCTGGGCAGCAGATCGGTCATCGTCGCTGGAGCTTTGCCCGTTAACCCCTTCGTTGGCGTCCCGCGCCATTAAAAGGCGCCCAGAGGGTGGCCCCATGGAAGCTCGCGACCTACGGCGAAATGGTCGCGTGTCCGAAGTGCGCGCGCGTGCGTCTGTTTTCTTTCTTTTCTTTTTTCCCGGCGGGCTCGATAACGCTTCACCTATACTCGCCCCGAGCTGTCCGACGACTGTTGACCTGCCGCGCGAAGCGGATAATAAAGAGAGATGGCCTCTCGTTCCCTTCCCCAGCCCCTCTCTCCCTCGAGCGTATATGGTTACCCGAGATCTCAGCAGCTTAGCTATACTCGTACTGCCATACACGTATAGCCCCGTTAACCATAGAGTTTCCTAATATACACTAGAGGGAACTCTGGCGCTAGTGTCTATGGGAGCTGCAACGCACGGCGCTTCAGCGAGCATGGGAATGTTGGGTAGTGCACAAATTTGTCTAATATTCGTACTTCTGGCCTGCTTTTGGCTCCGTGTGTGTTCGTGTGGCTTGGAGCTGTTTTTTCACGAAAACATAAATTAGCAAATGTTCACCGTTTGCGCTTCACAACCTTATTCTTTTAAGCTTACCATTTCGAATCAAGTCCCTAAGTTCAGAAGGGTTCGTTCTTTCTTTCAAAACAAAACCGTAACCAGCAATAAACGAAGCCGCAAGTACGATTCGCCGCCCGCAAGTACGAAGACTAGGCAAATGTGTGTACTACCCATCATTCCCATGGTCGCTGAACGATCGCAGCGCCAAAGTCTTCTCCAGTTAATTATACGAAACTCTTATGCCGTTAACGTCAGTGCTGGGCTCTTCTTGTGTAGTTTATGTTCATTTTGCGGTACGGTGCTTTTTATATTTTTTTCTTTTCTTCGAAAGACTTCACCTGCTGTGGTGGCTTAGCAGGGAGAGTGTGGCTTCGCTAAGAACGAGCATGCTAGCTCGACTCCCGATGGCGGCAACCGCATAACAATCGGTTCAAAATGCAACAACAACCATGTGCTTGTATTTAGGTGCACATCAAAGAGCCGCCTAGGTGGCCAGAAGCAATCCTAACAGCCCTAGCTTGGTAAACGCTAAACATTGTTATCAATAGTCAGGCTCGCTTTTTCGACATAAGCGTATCGTTTGCACTTACGCGTTTTTTTTTTCTCTCGTGCGTATGTATGTTGGTTGTACGTACGTGCAATGTATGTAAGGATGTGTACTTTTGTGTTGGGAACTCACACATGATAGGGCATGCACGTACAACGTGATGCTCGAAGATAGATAGATAGATAGATAGATAGATAGATAGATAGATAGATAGATAGATAGGTAGGTAGGTAGGTAGGTAGGTAGGTAGGTAGGTAGGTAGGTAGGTAGGTAGGTAGGTAGGTAGGTAGGTAGGTAGGTAGGTAGGTAGGTAGGTAGGTAGGTAGGTAGGTAGGTAGGTAGGTAGGTAGGTAGGTAGGTAGTGTTGTGATCGGCCCCCATGTCTGGGCGCCGCTTGGACGCGTGGAATGGTTCCGGCTTCGCAGCGCGTCCTGAGACGTCCAGAATCGGCAACAACACAGCAGTAGTACTGCGAATTCCTTAGAGTCGTCGGCTCGTCTTGCCAAAAGCCCTTTGGGCACGCACGACCGACGGATTACCGAGGGGGGGCTGTTCGCTGTCTGGGCTGCCTAGAAGGAGTGGTCATTGCTTGGGTCGTCAACATTCAGCGGACAATGAGCCGAGCGCTTTGTATCCATCTTCGGGGACATTCCTCACGTTCCATGGCGCCTTTCCCGAGCGATGTCTCCTCGAAGAGTCATCTCGGCGCGTACGACTCCCCGTTCTCGCACTGTGCCAGTGGTGTCGTGTATTGTGTGTGTTACACCCTCGCCGGGCAGCGAACTGGGCGGGCCTCTCCTCCCTTCCTGGGTTGGAAAGGAGGCGGTGTGACTTTCTCCCTTCGGGGGCATAAAAACGCGAGCGCAAGACGCTCGGGGAGAGAGCTTCCTTCCATCATCTAGTATGATGCTTACTCCATGTAACACGCTACCTTCAACATCATGTAAAATAGTGTAAATAAATCGTTCAAGTTATCAGCTCCGGCTCCTCGGCCCGTCTTCGCCCTGACCCTTGGATGGCTCCGGGCCCGACAAATTCCCCCAGTCACGACAGTGGATGGCAGCGGTGGGATGATCTGCGCAGGAATTCGACTCCGGCTTGGTGAGTGCACGACCTTTTCTCCTTGAGAGTTGCCAGGCTTAAATTAGTTCTTCCTGGTAACAAGAGTGTTGGAAGCCTGTTCACGGGAACCTTGCTTCAACGCTTTCCCTTGAGAAACTTGTCGGCAGAAAAGTAGCGGCCATGGCTTGGAGAAAGTTGCACAGATCGGACCTAGACGTGATATGCGGGGAATTCGGGATTGATTGCGGGAAACATCTTAAAAAGGCGGAAGTCATCAGGGCTATGGAGGCAAGCAGAGATGACGAGGAGATCGTGGAGTTGTGGGAGGATATAAAAAAAAAAAGGGAAGATCAGGAGCGCGAGCGCGAGCGCCAAAGGGAAGAGCGCCATAAAGAAGAGCAGGAACGCGTGCGCGAGCGCGAGCGCAAGCACGAACTGGAGAAAAAGCGCCTAGACTTAGAAATAGCTCGGGCAACTACCTCAGGAGGCGCAACACTCAATGCTCCAGTAAGTAAGGCACCAAAAATAAAAGACCTCCTGAATCCTTTTAAGATGGGAGAGGATATCGGGTTATTTTTGGTCAATTTTGAGAGAAGTTGCGAAGGCAAGTTTGAGCGTGAGTTATGGGCACAAATGCTCTTGACCGTGCTTCCATGCGAGGCAGCGGATGTACTGGCTCGTTTGCCGCGAGAGGAGGCGAATGACTACGATATTGTAAAGCGTGCGCTACTAAAGAGGTATCGGCTGTCTGCTGAAGCTTTCCGACGACGTTTCAGAAATAGTAGCAAACGTAGCAGTGAATCATTTGCCGATTTTGCATACAGTCTGAGGTGCAATCTCACTGAGTGGCTTAAGGGCGAGGGAGCTTTTGGAGACCATGACAAGGTAGTCGAGTTGATTTGCACGGAGCAATTCCTGAACGTTCTAAGTGACGAAGCACGCTTATGGGTATTAGATCAGCCCGGGGAAAAGAATTTGGAGCGTACCGCAGAACTGGCTGAAGAGTACACCATGAGGCGTGAGGAAATAAGAGAGCGCAACAAACCCACAAAGAAACCGTACCGTGAGAATTTTAAGCAGTCTGAGCGCAACAGTTATGCCCCTATTGCACCAGGAGGGACGAATGAAAAAGACACGCACGGGGAATCGACCATGAGTGGACGCGCTGGCAAAGAGAAAGAACAGGATAAGAATCGCGACAGAGCATTTGAGGCAAAGAAACCCATTGTGTGCTATCGATGTAATGAACCGGGGCACTTAGCAGTGGGTTGCCGTAAGGAAAAACTCGTTTTCTCCCTTTTTAACCATACTGATGAGAACATGAGGTTACTTGAACCGTACTTAAGAGAGATGACTGTCAATGGGCAAAATTGCCGGGTTCTACGCGATTCCGCGGCCACTATGGATGTAATACACCCATCTTACGTGCCCGCGGATGGGTTCACCGGAGACTGCGCGTGGATCAGACAGGTAGCGCAGGAAGACAGTGTGTGTCTGCCAGTGGCCAAAGTCCTCATCAAGGGTCCCTTCGGAGAACTGGAAACAGAGGCTGCCGTGTCACAAAGTTTGCCGAAGCAGTACGGTTACCTTTTTTCTAACCACTCGGAGGACCTGTTAAGAAAGAAAGGTCTGAGCTTTGGAGAACACACTGTACATGCTCTAACGCGGTCTAAGGCAAAGGAGATCGCAAAGGAGCTCGGCAGTTCCCAAAATAGAGAGGCACAGGGCCCCGACGAAACAAGGGCAGACGCGAATCAGGAGAACGTCCCGAGCGATGGCGAAAGCAGCTGTAAGAGTTCCAGTGAGGCCAGCGAGGAAGTTAACCTTCTTTCCGTGCCACCTTGCATGGGCGGGTTCTTGGAGCTATCGAAAGTAAGCCCGGAGGTTATCGCTGCGGAACAGGCCGAGGATAAAACGCTGCAAAAGTTGAGCGATATGGTGGAGGAGGGGTTGGCGCGGAAGAACGTCTTTTTGCACCGCCGCGCCGGAATTTTGTACCGTCAGTACAAAGACTCGAAGGGGGTGCACTATGATCAATTAGTGGTTCCACAGAAATATCGAGCCAAAGTACTGGAGCTGTGTCACGGTGGCGGGTGGTCGGGCCATCTTGGCAAAAAGAAAACGAAGACTCGTCTACTTAGGGAGTTTTATTGGCCCAATTGTTTCAAGGATACCGAGAGGTATGTGCAATCCTGCGATGTGTGCCAAAGAATAGGCAAAGCACACGACCAGCAGAAAGCGCCCTTAAAGTTGGTGCCACTCATTAGTGAACCTTTCCGCCGCCTTGTCGTGGACGTTGTGGGCCCCCTGCCTGTGACAAAGTCAGGGTACCGCTACATCTTAACCTTGATATGTCCTGCCACAAAATTCCCGGAGGCGGTTCCCTTGAAGGAGCAGTCATCTGTAGAAATAGTGGATGCTTTGCTTTCAGTGTTTTCGAGAGTAGGCTTCCCGTCAGAGTTACAGAGCGACCAGGGCAGTGTGTTTACTAGCGCACTAACTACCACATTCTTGGAGAGGTGTGGCATTAGGATAATACACAGTTCCGTCAGACACCCTCAGAGCAATTCAGTAGAAGCATGGCACTCGGTTCTCAAAAGGGTCTTACGGGCATTGTGCTACGAGAATCGGAAAGATTGGGAAGCATGCTTGCCAGCCACCATGTTTGCCCTGAGGTCGGTGCCGCACGAGGCCACCGGCTTTAGTCCCGCTGAGCTAGTATATGGGAGATCTCTAAGGACCCCACTTCGCATGCTGCGAGAATCTTGGGAAGGGAGAGGTGAGGATCCCACTGTGATCGAGTATGTGTTGGGCTTACTCGGGCGACTTCAGACCTGCAGAGAACTCGTTGAGGCGAACATGACAATAGCGCAGCTTAAAGCAAAACGTCTGTACGATAAGAACGCACGTCAACGTTCGTTTTCAGAAGGAGATCAGGTGATGCTTTTAGCATCATCTAAAGCGAACAAGCTCGCGGTTCAGTGGGAGGGCCCTGCGAAGGTTATGCAGAAGTTGTCGGACACCAATTATGTGGTCAAACTACCGGGAAGGCGGAAAGAGGTAAAGATTTACCATTCAAACTTGATGAAACCTTACCACCAGCGGTCAGCAGTAGTTCAACTCGCGCTTAACGTTCCGGAAGAATTAGAGACAGATTTTCCTTTTCCCGGGCAGGCTTCTAATTCTCAGTCCCTCGACATCTTGCTAGACACGGTCACCAGTAACTCGAATTTGAATGCAGAACAGAAAAGAGAACTGGAGAACCTACTGCGCGAGTTTGAGGGAGCTTTCGTCGACAGGCCAGGAAGAACCGATTTAGTTGAGCACGACATTGAACTAACTTCTAGGGAACCCATTCTTTCACGGCCTTATCGCGTGTCACCCAGGCAAAGGGAAATTCTCGCACGCGAGATTCAAAGAATGTTGGAAATTGGTGTCATCGTCCCGTCGGAGAGTGAGTACACCTCCCCTCTAATACTGGTGGAAGCGCCCGGGAAGGAACCGAGACCCTGCATCGATTATCGGAAACTGAATGCTGTCACGCGAGACCAGCTGTACCCTATTCCCAACGTAGAGGAGAGAGTGGAAACTGTCAGCAGGGCTCAGTACGTCTCCACGCTAGACCTCACACGCGGCTACTGGCAGGTGCCTATGACCGAACGAGCCAGTAAATACGCAGCGTTTATCTCCCCCTTGGGCACTTTCCGACCCCTGGTCATGAGTTTTGGGCTCAAAAACGCGCCCTTTTGCTTTTCACGGCTCATGGATCGTGTGCTGGCGGGAGCAGAGAACTACGCTGTTCCTTATCTAGATGACATTGCAGTGTTTTCGGACAGCTGGGAAAAACACCTGAGCCACTTGCGGGACGTCTTGACGCGCTTAAGGAACGCGGGCCTCACTGTTAAAGCAGAAAAGTGTCAATTGGGACAGGCGGAAGTAGAGTATCTAGGGCACATTGTTGGGCGAGGATGCCGGCGGCCCCACGAGGTAAAACTTGCCGCCATCGAGAACTATCCCCGACCTGTCACTAAAACTGATATCAGGGCCTTTCTAGGCCTCACTGGATATTACCAACACTATATCCCCAACTATTCACAGATCGCCAGTCCTCTGACCGACAGTTTAAGGAAGGGAGAGCCCGTTAAGGTCCAGTGGGACGAGTTAAGGGAAAGTTCGTTCCAGGCTTTGAAAGCAGCACTGACGTCTCAACCGATTTTACGAGCTCCGGATTATAACCGACCTTTTGTACTTCAGTGCGACGCTAGTGAAAGGGGTCTTGGGGCTGTTCTGAGTCAGCGAGATGAAAGTAGAGAGGAGCACCCCGTGCTTTTCATTAGTCGTAAGCTTTCAACACGTGAGGAGGCTTATAGCACCTCAGAGAAAGAGTGTGCATGCTTAGTATGGGCTATTCACAAGCTTCGGTGCTACTTGGCCGGCTCGCCCTTTCTTGTCGAGACAGATCACTGTCCCTTGTCATGGCTTCGGAATATGTCGCCTAAAAATGGCCGCCTACTGAGATGGAGTTTGGCACTGCAAGAACATAATTTTGAGATCCGCTACAAAAAGGGGCGGGATAATGGAAATGCCGATGCTCTCAGCCGAGGCTTCCTGTGATAAGGAGCAAGCGCATTCCGATTGAGTTACGACAGCCAGTGTTTTTATTTTGTTATGTCATTCCGTGTATCTTTTCGTTTTTCGTTTTGGATTTTTTTTTTTTTTTTAAACCTTTACTGCATGGTGAACCTGTTACTTAGTCTGCCTGCCAAGGCCAGACGTTGAGAAAGGGATATAATTTGTTAGTTGAGTTTCCCGACCTTCTCACTTCTCACTCGCCATTTGCCTCAAAGCTATGCGACTTGCGGCTTGAGTGCAATTTATTTAAGGTAAATTCTTCAAAACTTTAGGAGCGTTGCCATATTGCTTTGTTTAGGGACGTTCCGAGCAACGTTCTAGTGTGGCTGCTTTTATGCCGACAACGGGCTAAGAGTTCAGTAGCCTGGCATATCTCGGGAGGGGTGGTGTACCGCCTTGTCGCTGCTTGGGTACTGTGCGGATTTGATCACTAATGTCAGTCCCAGCCTTCGACCTGCGGGGGCCCCTTCGACGGAGAAGCACTACTTACGGACCTGCTGACCCCACTTGAGCGAGAGAGAAAACCTGAGCCGCAGCCGTTCCAGAGCTGCTGCGCTGCCAGGCCTCTTCAAGGTGCAGCGTTGGGCTGCCCATCTACGAGTCCTTTTCCCGGCGGCGGACGAGCTGTTGTGATCGGCCCCCATGTCTGGGCGCCGCTTGGACGCGTGGAATGGTTCCGGCTTCGCAGCGCGTCCTGAGACGTCCAGAATCGGCAACAACACAGCAGTAGTACTGCGAATTCCTTAGAGTCGTCGGCTCGTCTTGCCAAAAGCCCTTTGGGCACGCACGACCGACGGATTACCGAGGGGGGGGCTGTTCGCTGTCTGGGCTGCCTAGAAGGAGTGGTCATTGCTTGGGTCGTCAACATTCAGCGGACAATGAGCCGAGCGCTTTGTATCCATCTTCGGGGACATTCCTCACGTCCATGGCGCCTTTCCCGAGCGATGTCTCCTCGAAGAGTCATCTCGGCGCGTACGACTCCCCGTTCTCGCACTGTGGCCAGTGGTGTCGTGTATTGTGTAGTGTTACCACCCTCGCCGGGCAGCGAACTGGGCGGGCCTCTCCTCCCTTCCTGGGTTGGAAAGGAGGCGGTGTGACTTTCTCCCTTCGGGGGCATAAAAACGCGAGCGCAAGACGCTCGGGAGAGAGAGCTTCCTTCCATCATCTAGTATGATTGCTTACTCCATGTAACACGCTACCTTCAACATCATGTAATATAGTGTAAATAATCGTTCAAGTTATCAGCTCCGGCTCCTCGGCCCGTCTTCGCCCTGACCCTTGGATGGCTCCGGGCCCGACAAATTCCCCCAGTCACGACAGTAGGTAGGTAGGTAGGTAGGTAGGTCTGTAGGTCGGTAGGAAGGTACGTAGGTAGTTAGGTAGGTTAGGTCGGTAGGTCAGTGTAGGTAGGTCGGTAGTAGGTAGGTAGGTAGGTAGGTAGGTAGG